>RXON01003852.1:0-62114 GCA_009667805.1 Leptobrachium leishanense
CTCATAAAGTGGCTGGGGCCAGAATCCACAGATCGTGTTAAAAGACTGAGAACAGTACATGTTGACCACCCGGATGCAGGTCTCGTTGCTGCGTGGGCAAGACTTGAGCAAGCTTATGGCAGCTCTGAAGCCATAGAAGGCGCTCTGTTCAAGAGACAGCAAAACTTCCCAAAAATGGGTAACAAGGACTATCGCAAGCTCCAAGAACTGAGTGATCTCCTCATGGAGCTAGAGTTGGCAAAGACAGACCCACATCTACCTGGACTAAGCTTCCTGGACACTGCTCATGGTGTCAATCCAGTGGCGTCTAAACTGCCATACGGCCTGCAAGAGAAATGGGCGCAACACGGCTCAAGATACAAAAGAGACTATAACGTATCCTTCCCTCCATTCTCATATTTTTGCAGGTTCATCAGTGGACAAGCCTGGACAAGAAACGATCCCAGCTTCAGCTTCAGCGAAACCAACTTGCCAGCTTCATCATCATCACCAGCATCCGCATCAAGGTATGATAACACAGCGGCTACACGTAGAGACTTTAATAGAACAATATCTGTTAAAAGGACAGACATCTCACCACCCGTGTCCTCTCGTGCAAACCAGAGGGATTCAGGTGATAGCGATAAAGACCCTAATCGTCAGTGCCCTATTCACAAGAAACCTCACCCTTTAAAGAAATGTTGTGGCCTTAGGGCAAAGACTTTACAAGAGCGCAGGGAGATTCTTCAAAAACTTGGGGTATGCTACAGGTGCTGTGCCTCTTACGGACATTTTGCTAAAGACTGTAAAGTTGTCATCAAGTGCACAGAATGCAGCAGCGACAGACATGTTACAGCTATGCACCCCACTCCACTTCTAGACAACCCACAGCAGCTACCTACCTCTGCACCTGTCTCAAATCATGGCGGGGAGCAACAACGTAATGCTCCAGCTATAGGGAATATTTCTTCTTCATGCACGGAAGTCTGCGGAGAAAGCTTAGATTACAAATGCTGTGCCAAGGTATGCCTAGTCAAGATATACCCAGAGGGTCAACCTGAGAAAGCCACGAAGATGTATGCCATATTAGATGAACAGAGCAACAGATCGCTTGTTAAGCCTAAATTCTTTGAGATCTTCGGCATAAAGGGACACGCAACACCGTATACTCGCAGAACCTGTTCTGGTCGCATAGAGACTTTTGGCAGAAGGGCCAACGGGTTTATGGTCTCTCACGTCAAGGGAAGAGAGGGAATACCCCTACCAACATTAGTTGAATGTGACCAGATACCAGGCGAAAGGGAAGAGATTCCTACTCCGGAGGCTGCATATCACCATCCGCACTTAAGGCATCTTGTAGATGAGATTCCAGTAATGGACATGAATGCTGAAATCTTGGTCCTGCTAGGAAGAGACATTCTCAAAGTACATAAAGTACGCGAACAGTGCGACGGACCAGACGATGCCCCTTATGCACAAAGACTTGACCTGGGCTGGGTAATAGTGAGCAATGTATGCTTGGATAAAATGCACATGTCATCTGAGATCCACTCCTTCAAAACTCACGTGTTAGGAAACGGACGTGTATCCCACTTCAAACCGTGTCCTCACCATTATGACGTAAAGGAGAAGCCTCTTGACATCATCTGCGCGTCTGACGTCACTCCTATCCTCTGTGATGACAACCTAGGTACCACAGTGTTTTGTACTACAAGCGATGACAACAAAACAGCCTTGTCAGTTGAAGACAGAGAATTTATCAAAGTAATGGACAAAGAATTCTTCAACAGCTGGGTAGCACCATTACCTCTTCGTGCTGCAAGGGTCAAACTCCCAAACAATCGTGAACAGGCTTTATCCAGAGTCAAGTCACTTCAACGAACACTAAAGAACAGACTCGAAATGAAGGACCATTTCATCGCCTTTATGAAAAGGATCTTTGACAATAATCACGCTGAGCCAGCTCCACCTCTTCAAGAACATGAGGAGTGCTGGTACCTGCCTTTCTTCGGAGTGTATCATCCACGTAAACCAAAACAAATCAGGGTAGTATTTAACTCCAGTGTCAAGCACTAAGGCATATCCCTGAACAATGTTCTTCCCACTGGTCCTAACCTGACCAACAACCTCGTAGGTGTACTCATGAGGTTCAGAAGGCTGCCAGTCGCCACACGCTGCTACACTTCAGCTTCTCTTGCTACAAGTCAGAGATAGGAACTTCACATCTTCTCAGATGCATCTTCTGACGCCATAGCAGCTGTCGCCTACCACAAGGTCCGGAATTCCTGCTGGATCATCCAGAAGAAACAACAGCTGACGTCTTTGGTCTACAAAATCCTGACGAAGATCCAGATATTCGTCCTGAAGCCAAAACTCTTGTCACCAGAACTGAACGAAGACTCGTCTTGGGCTGTCAACGCTTTGAATGTTTCTCCATCGCAAGAAGCATCTGCCATAATCAATTCTAGACCACTTGTTCCAGTGTCTACAGATCCAGAGAACCCAACCATCCTTACTCCAGCTACTCTTCTTACCCAGAAACTCGGGATTGTTCCTGTTCCACCTGGAAACTTTAAAGCAGGAAAAATGTGCTACAACCAGTGGAAGTGAGTACAACACCTTGCCAACTGCTTCTGGAATCGTTGCAAGATGGAGTATCTTTCCACTCTGCAAGGACGCAGGAAATGGCAACGCCTGAACCCGAACGTTCAAGTTGGAGATCTCGTTCTCCTCAAGGACCAGGAAGCCGAAAGGATAGAGTGGCCTATGGGACTTATTAAAAAGAGCATCTCTAGCGATGATGGTAAGGTACGTAAAATGGAGGTGAAGGTCGCAAGACAAGGAACTGTAAAGACTTTTATCAGACCTATCACGGAACTTATTTTGCTCTTACCGCTTGGAGACTGATCTTACTTAGGTCTTCAAGACATCTAGCAAATTACACTGTCGTTATTTGCGCTTGCATAACTACCGTTATGAAGTTTATATATAGTGACATTTTCAATGTCAGAAGGGGAGTGTGCTGTTACAGTTATTCATTTAGATGGGGATTTATATTGTATAGATAGTCCTTATGCTGCCTTATGCTGCCACCTAGTGGTCTTTCTGTATTGTACATGTTTTCTCTTTCTTCCCTCGCTTTATGATGATGCACTTCCTGTGTGTGTGAAGTTCCACCCTTCTTTCTTGTAAGAGCATGGTGTAGATATCTAGCAGCACATGTCTATTCATCTGCAAGCTAGGACAGTATCATCTTTTGACCGCATATAAAACCTATCATTCCATCATCTGCTGTATCCTGTGATCTTCTGTAACCTGGTGTACGGAATAAAGCAAGTCGTGGAAAGAAACAGTGTTTTGGTGAGTTCAGCTATCTGATAAGGATTGTCCTCGGTGATTGCATCTACTTATACAGGTCAGGCATAGAGGTCTCTGCAAGGGATAAATCACTATACAACGATCGGAGTCAGAATAATGTTACATGTTTACAGGTGCATTCTGTATTGAGGTATGTTAATAGGGATAGGAACTCTTAAGTGACTTTAGACTGGGGGAAGATTTGATGGCGTCTGGGAGGTTATTCCATAATTGCGGTGCTCTGTAGGAAAATGAGGATCGAGCCACTTGCTTTTTGTATTGTGGTATTGTAAGTAAGGTGCTGGTCCTGGATCGGAGGTTATAGGATGAGGGAGCTGCTGGGGGAAGCAGCCTATTCAGGTAGGGTGGCAGCTTCCCAGAAAATTCTTAAACACCAGGTTGGAAAGGTGAAGAGTGCGTCTAGAATCGATTCCAGCAACGGCCAGTTTAGCTCTTTTAACATGTCACAATGGTGGGTCAAGTAGATGTTGAATAAAAACGGGAATATTTTTAACATTGATACCTCTGGGGAACAATGCGTTGTTTCTTTAAAATAAATTAGGAAACTTAAAATTTCACCCAAAAAATTCAAAAAAATGGCTAAAAAATAAATAAGTAAAGAAACATTTTGTTGCAGTTAAAAAAAATTAAGGGTTGATGGCTGGTATTTTCATTTTATTGGTAGTAATCTATTTCACATTCTGAAATAACTAATAAGAAACAAAATAACTCATGAAAACGAAATACAAATCAACCCAAAATACGGAATAACACAAATAAACTGATTCCAGTTCACCTAAACAAACAAAATTACATATAAAAACGAAAATCAAAGTAATCCGAAAACGATATCTGGGTGTCTGAAATTTCAGATTGTCCAAAATTCCGAATCGCGTTAAAATAACAACCGACCCGAAACAAAAAAACTGATTAAAATTACACAAAATTACCGGAAACGAAGGAAAAAAAAACACTGTGCACATGTCTTTTGCTAATAGACATTACATTATTGTGAGGTTTATTGCTGTGGAGCTCTGTGAGACACACACAGTGTAAAGTGTCAATGACAGTAAAGTGGGCCCCCAAACCGATTACCAGTCAAGGGCCCCGTGGTACCGTAATCAAGCTTTGGGACAGGCTGCTCATAATGTGTAGGGATTGTGGCATGTGCATGTATTGTGGAGGGATTGCAGTTTATGGGGATAATGTGGATATATTGTAGTATATTGGCAAAAATATGGATGAAACATGAAACCTTAAATGAAATTGAAAAATTCCAGCTTATTTATCTAATTTTGACTGAGATTTTTAATCAGGTACTCAAAATGCTATCGCCCAATCTAAAGCAGTGATTAATCTCTCCCGCTTACTCGCTCCCACACTCACCCGCTGACTCGCTCACACACTCACTCGCTGACTCACAAATACAGAGTCACTCACCCACTGACACGCTCACTTGTGCTCTTTCGTGGTTTACATACGCACTGTCTCACTCAACATCCCTCACGCAGTCACTCACACTCTTTTTTGTGCTGTCTGTCTCTTGTGCGCCTTCTTTCTCTCTCACTGCACCTTTTCTTGTGCTTTCTCTGCTTTATTTTGCTGTCTTTCTTTCTTTACCATTCTTGCTGTGTCTCTTTGTGTTTTTCTTTGTTGTCCCTCTCTCTGCTGTCTCTTTCTCCCTGTGTGTATGGATTTCTTTCCTTCCTTGTCTCTGCAGTAGCTGGAGTTGAAAGTTCATCCCCGACCTTCTCTCAGCTCACAGTGTAGGAGGGAGGAGGAGCAACTCAGTCGCACATGCTCAATGCGTTTTTTTTTTATGAATACCAAAGCGAGCACACTGATTGGTTAGCTTAAAGTGCCTCCTGAGGTGGGTGTGGAAAACACCAAGAATGAAAAGCAGGTAAATATGAAAAAATATCATATTTACTTGCTTTTGATGCTGCTGAATGACACTACTGACTCATGCAACAGGCAAAAGCATGTTTTTTAAAGCACACTAGCAAAGCATGTCCCTTTAAGTCACCTAATAAAATATTATATTAATGAACACGCTCACATGATTGCTAATGAACTAGAGGCATAATCAGATAACAATAAACTTTCTGAAATGGTGTTAAAAGTAGAAAACTACATAATTATGTTAAATAAAAAACACAAATATATATGGAGGAGGATATACAGCAGTGTTTCCCAAACCTGTCCTCGGGACCGTCAACCAGGTCAGATTTTGCAGCTCACCTTGGGTAAAAGCAGACTGAATCCTGCAATCACTGAACAGCAAATCATATCACCTGTGCTGTGCTTCAGATATCCCGCAAACCTGGCGAGGCGGAGGGTCCTGAGGACAGATTTGGGAAACACTGATATATAGGATATTGTAATGTGGTAAAATGTCACTTCTGATCCCAAAATGGAATACAAATACAGAGGACACTGGAAATGACATTTTTGTTTCCGATGGCAAATCCAATGGAACGCACGCCGCTTAGAATGAACTTAAACATGTCACGTTGATCGCAAAGCTTCAGCCCGAGGATGCTGCTTGATTGGATAAGATACAGACAGAAAAATGACTATCAAGTATTAACTTTTTACACATCCCTGATCTCAAAAGTGTATTTAGCCCCTCAAAAAATTAGTGTTGGCACCAAGTGATCTGTTAGCTGATCGGTTAATGAGAGGAATCATCATTTTGAAAGGGTATGGGTCTCCTCCAAAAATAAGAAGAAAAAGGACCCAGATGCACGTAACCACTCAGAGCCAGTGACAGGGCTCTTTATTTGTGAGTGGAACAGCTTACTAGTGTTATATTTTACCACCATTTGTACACCCTGCACTATTATATGTATTCTGTGCTTTGCTTCCTTTTTATATAATCCACTTGGATGATACGTATCATGAGAACCACCTGAATACCAAGAAGTGATTGTCATCGCGCCACCAGATACGTATATCTACACTTATATATATATATGTCTCATACTATGATAAAAGATAACAATTGGATCCGCTCTCAAACTTACTCAAACTCTCTCTCTCTCTATATATATTATATGAGTACAAACGTTACATAAATTCTATAAATATATGTTCGTATATATAGTGTGGCGGCTTTTTACCAAACTTTTTGTCCTCCACCACAACCCTTGTAGATACTTATATAAATACATATATATATAACTTATATATCAAATATACGTAAACATGTGTCTGTGCGTCCTATAAAGTAAATGTCTTAGCCAGTGGCGACTCTAGGAACAATATTTAGGGGGGGAAAGAAGATACCGCAGTCAAAACTGGGGGGCACTAATAATTTTCACCACTAAATCATATCACTGAATAAAACTAAGGGCCCTATCACCTGGTGTGAGCTAAAACACCATCACTAAAGGAAAAGTTTAGCGCGAGTTGCTAAAACTTAGTGCCTGACGACCTACTAACAGATCACCTTGTCCGCGGTAGTCCATGAACAAGGTCGTTTGGCGCATGCTAGGAAAACTCTAAGACCCGGGCTGAGACCCAGCGCTAATGCAGCTGTGTACAGGATAGAACTGTTTTTTTTTCCCGGTGCAGAGTGCCGGGCTATACCTACCCCTGCCCTCACAAGCTTGAATATGAACACATCCAGTGAATAACCTCACACCCCTGCATTATTAAAATCCTAAAAGGTGGCCGTATCATCCATGTTTTGATGCACACATATATTAAGGCTGATGGGCATTGCATGATAAATGCCACCCAACACCATGTAGAATCATTACACTGCATTTAATAGATCCAAAAGGAAGGCCAGGTGAGCCACATTAACTTCCCTGCTGCAGCATATAAATAACACATATTTCAGGGCAAGACTTATGTGTCCCTTTAAACTTGGTCCACATGCACACCCTAATAATCACCCGCTTACATACTATGAATATCCCCCAGCATAAAATGTTTAAAATTAGGCAATATATTAGAATTAGGATATGTGGATAAAGGATACATTTATAATAGAGCCGACTGCAACAGCAACGACAATGCGGACCAGATCCATTTTATGGTGTATGGGGCCAAGAGAACACCTGTGCTGCATTCCTTTCAATTGCCTGTTAATTTTGGGCGAGGATCTGGTTTTTCAGTTTCTTTGGAGCTAGCACCAGGGTTGAGCAGCAGGTAAAATGTTGCAATTAGCGCCCCTCAAAAAATTTGTGTTTGCACCAAGTGATCTGTTAGCTGCAAAAGCGCTAGAGATCTCTTGCGCTAGCCATGTTAAGTAAAGAATGCGGAAAGTACAGTAAGCTCGCGGTACAAATCACTAATAGCAATGCGCTAAGTGATTTTTCCCGTTTGTAGAAGGAGGCAAACGATCTGTTGGTCTGGCGCTAGACTCGTTTAACCTGGCACTAACGCAAAACCATGCCGACACAAGGGTTAGCTCCCACCAGGTAATAGTGCCATAAATAAGTATATATATAAATAAGATTCCAAAACCCCTGATTAATGTGATGCAATGATACCTTGTTATTGTACTAACCTGATACTTAAATTCAATATTTTATTTGCCGCAATTCGGCAGTTTTCGCTGAATGTCTTGATTGCTGCTTCAGCGACTCCACATTTAGCAAATTACGGTGACCATTCGCTAAATAGGGAATTCGCTATATTTTTGGAGAAATTAATTCCCTGAAATGTGACGAAAAGCAGAGGATCTAAAGATGAATAGACCATTTACCGTATTTTTCGCTCCATAAGACGCACTTTTCTCCCCCCAAAAAGTGGGGGGAAAAGTGGGTGCGTCTTATGGAGCGAATGCGCACCCACTGGAGGGATATGAGTCAGCTCACCTGTCGCCGCCGCGTTAGGCTCCCTCTGAGCGTGCGTCCGGCGGCAGGATGCTTGGGCACTCACCTGGGGGAGCCACGTGACCGCGATCTCGCGAGATCGCGGTCACGTGGCTCCCCCAGGCGAGTGCCCAAGCTTCCTGCCGCCGGACGCACGCTCAGAGGGAGCCTAACGCGACGGCGACAGGTGAGCGGAGGCATATCCATGAGCGAGCTGGGGCACATCCATGAGCGGGCTGGGGCACATCCATGAGCGAGCTGGGGCAAATCCATGTGCTGGGGCAATATCCATGAGCTGGGGCATTATCCATGAGCTGGGGGACAATATCCATGAGCTGGGGGACAGTATCCATGTGCTGGGGCATATCCATGAGCTGGGGGACAGTATCCATGAGCTGGGGGACAGTATCCATGTGCTGGGAGACAGTATACATGTGCTGGGGGACAGTATCCATGAGCTGGGGGACAGTATCCATGAGCTGGGGGACAGTATCCATGAGCTGGGGGCAGTATCCATGAGCTGGGGGACAGTATCCATGAGCTGGGGGCAGTATCTATGAGCTGGGGGACAGTATCCATGAGCTGGGGGACAGTATCCATGAGCTGGGGACAGTATCCATGAGCTGGGGGACAGTATCCATGAGCTGGGGGCAGTATCCATGAGCTGGGGCAGTATATCCATTATTACACTATTTGATTTCAGAATATTTATTTTCCTGTTTTCCTCCTCTAAAAACTAGGTGCGTCTTATGGTCAGGTGCGTCTTATGGAGCGAAAAATACGGTAGATTCTAACTTCCATAGTAACCCCTAAAATGCCATAAACCCAGGGAAATACAATAACAATAATAAACAATGTGGCATTTAGCCTACCCATTAACCCCTAAAATGCCATTAATCAAAGTAAAACATGAAATGAATACACTGTGAGGCATGTAGCATACCCATTAACCCCTAAATTGCCATTAATCAAGGAAAAAATAAAATGTATACTGTTAGGGATGAAGCCTACCCATTAACCCTTAATATACAACTAAACCAAGGCCAAAACTAACGTAATACACAATGTAATGTATAGTCTGAACATTAACCTCATCACTACTGAGCCATTTCAACCCTGTGAAAATGTTTAAGTTTAAGTGCCTGTTATTATTTAATGTTTTATGACTTTTACTTCAAACTGAACTTGGTCATGTTGGATATCATTGGAAAGGCCAGAATCTGCCCTAACCAACGACACCTAGGTCAACCATATACGATGCACAGGGACAGATATACAGTGGTCCGAATAAGTGGAGGAAGCTAGATGCTGATTTTTGGTGGGGGGGCACATGGGGGGCAAGGAATAACCTAGGGGGGGCAGTTGCCCCCCTTGCCCCCCTGTAGAGTCACCTATGGTCTTAGCTGTATAATATATAGACATAACATCCATATATATTTACATATTGTAAAGCTAAAGTGAAATTATTGTATTTATTATATTTCTTGCAGTCTTGGTGACTCTTAATATTATATTAATAATATTATTTCTCTAGTAAATGTTTTTTTTATTCTATAATTGTTTATCTGTTCAAGAAATTCTATGCTGAATAATTAGCCGCACAGGTATACGTCTACATTTACGTATATACATTTATTTAGGTCTTTATTGATGTGTATTGCAGGTCATATCTTGTATTGTGGAAGCACATGACATTTATTGCACTTATCAATACATCTACTGGCTCCAGTTCTAGTGAGCAGACACCTCACTCATGCAGCTTTACGATGACATCACAGTTCCATAGTGATGGAATACTGGTCGTTGTGACATCAATGCCATATACGGTAAATGCAGGAGGTGAAGGTTTGCTTTTCATATCGCTTCGGTTTACTGAGCAGTGCAGTGATTCGTTACTTATTCGTCTTATTGATTTGGATAAATCTTCTGATAATCAGAAATGAAGGGCAAAACCAAGAAAAGAAAGTTTGAGGATAAAATTCCGGATAAAAAGGAGAGCATCAGCGGTAAGAAATTATAACATAATAGAAGCAAAACATAGAGTTAAACTAAACAATACTTTATTAACTCAAGTAAACTTAGATTAAGTATAAAGAAGCTGGAAATATAAAGAAACGTGGGAAATGCTATGGGCCATTCCCACACTAAACATTACTGCTGCAGATCTTTCCTGGGACATTTTTTGGCCTTTAACGTATTCATTGCTGTTAAACACTCATGAATACAATGTTACATTCCCGTTATATTGTCTTAGCAGTGCTTTAGATATACAGGTGTCTTGGACAGTGCAGACATTTCCATTTATTTAATTCAGAGCAGGGAATCAGGCGTTGAACCCCTCGTCTTATGTAGAACCAAGTATTCCCTATTCATATTAATGATTTGTTCCTTTTTCTTGTCATTCTCCTTTTTTATTTCACTATTTTTTTATGGAAACCACTAAGAATGAGTCATGTGATGGACGTAGGAAATAAATCATATTTAACTTAGTAGGTTTTGAGTATAAAACAATTAGGCGCTCCCATAATCCAGGTGTAGCTCTTGGTGTTGATGAGAGGGACATCTTGTTGTCCTCTTTCTAATGTGACGTTACACAAAAAGCAAAACACAATAGCTTATTCAATTCCACCTTTTGAGATTAATTGACATTTCACAACTGTTGAAATAATTTTAGTTTTATATCTATTTTTAGCAATAGAAGATATTTATGTGTTTATTGTGTCCATTACCTGCATGTGATGTCATAGTGAAGTGACAGTGCTGACGCTACAGCATGGAATTACAATGAGCACGATGAAGATAGTTTAAAAAATTAAGCTTACATAAAATATAAAACATGTTTTCAACAGATTAACACATTGAATAAACCTGAAAAAATATTAAAAATGCTTATTTTGATTTTTATTTATCATCTTTATGATTTATTTGGACAGATCTGTTGATGAGATTCATGTTGTGTAAGGATGGACTGTTTGACTGCCATAAACACAGTAGATCTGATTATCAGCCAGCTGTAAAATGTATTTAAGGGTTAAATGTGAGATGTTCTTTCTTTTAACAGGACATGCTATTGAGAAGCCAGCCGACCCTTCCAACATCTTGGACAGACTTTCCTTCCACCGTCTTCTTGGGGAAGGATGTTATGGAAAGGTATGTAAAGCTACATGAAGGAATATCATGAGTGAAAGATACACAAGTAATACACGACTGGGAACTTGATTATTTAGAGCATTATATACACGTTTATTTTATTGCTCATTGGAGGTTTAGAAGAACAATGGCTTTATCTAATGGCTGTATCAAATATTTAATACAGAAAGCTATTGGATAGAATTCCTAGTTAAAGGTCCCTGAGTCTATCCAGCTCATGGGAAAAAAATCACCTGAGTCTGGAAGGACCTCCATGGCTGCACCCACTGCCAGATCGTAAGTGTTATTTACCATAGGGAATTTACTTAATTTTCAGCTATTTTAAGGGGTTTTAGCACGGGCGAGCAGAGGGGTTAGAGCTCTATTTGTTATACGATTAATAGAAGAGTGGGGTATTTATTTAATTTTAGTAGTTTCAACAGCAGATTTAGATTTTATAGTTTTATTTTTGTGAGATTACTTGACATAAAGGGGATGTGGGGAGTGAGCGGTGTCTTTGTAATTCACCCCTAATGGGTTTCCCCATGTAATTGACCACTTAAAGGCCATGGTTTTTAAAGTAGGGACCAGGTGGGCTACCCGCTCTCCAGATTAAGCCATAACTGGCTGTCTTTGGGTTGGCAAAGGGAACAAGGGGTCTAGCGAGTAACCCAATGCGCCATTGCTCAGAACAGGATTTTGTGATTTTGCTTCAATGCTAAGTGACACCGACCGCATGGCTGAGCTGATCCTGGCTTTAGAGGCCGGAACACCCCACTGCGATACGAGTGTTTTGGTGAATTTGGTGGGATTCTTTGCAGTGATATCGGGTGCATCACACCCATACCGCCGCTTAGTGAGTAAAGCATCATTAAAGAGATTATAAGCAGCTCATATAAAATAATGTAAATGCATGAAAGTAATTACTTTGCTGGAATGATTTCCTTGGAACTTACTTGCACATAGTTTGTCTGTAACTCTACATTTCTCTCTCTCTCAGGTTATGTTGGCTTCAGACAGCATCACTAAACAACTTTATGCTGTAAAAATTATCAAGAAGCATGCTCTGCTTGGGAACGAGGACGACAGCACGTTTGTAGAACGTCGCGTGCTGGAAGTTGCCAAAGGATGCCCCTTCCTTACTGACGTATATGCCACAATGCAGACCAAGGTACTCAAACAACTGCTCCCCATTTCACTTTTCATTACCTGAAATATAGAACCTTTATGATAATGGATAGACTCTTCATTAATTTGTCTTTGCATTTATTTTCAAATAGGACCATCTCCTGTTCGTAATGCAATATCTACCAGGAGGTGACTTGGATCAGTTCATGGGAAAGAATGGCAAGCTGGATATCAACACAGCGAGGTAAGGAGGGATGAGAGCTTGTTGTAAGAGGGTGAGAGGAAGGGGGCTGTGAATAAAATACAATATGATGTAAGAAATAGAAGATAGGATCAGCAATAATTCCTTCAGACGTGCACCAATAAAAATACCACAAACATGTAAATTGTAGTATTCACCAATCATTGTATTGTTTACCAATAAAAATAATTAAATCTGGAATGTTAGTCTAAGCTAAAACTAAGGCAGGATTAAACTCAAATAAAATGTATTTTATCAATGAGATCCTATGTGAATTATTATTTTGATGATACATTTTAATATTCTTTTCCATCAGATTCTTTGCTGCTGAATTAGTCTGCGGACTTCAATATTTACACAAGAATGGCATTATCCATCGGTAAGTTATAGATACATATGTTATGTTTTTTCTCTAATCTGAAATATGAAATGTAGACTAACTATTCTGCTTTATTGTGTTTTATTTTTTCAGAGACATTAAACCAGACAATGTCTTATTAGACAGCCAGGGTCACATTAAAATCGCAGACTTTGGCTTGGCTCTGGAAAATGTCTATCGCAACCAGACCGCGAAAGGATATGCCGGCACTCTTGGATACGTTGCTCCAGAGGTAAGGAATAAATAGATATATAGTCTAATAGAAGTAATTAGGTATTGTCCCATTCTATGAATGCAGAGAACATACAGGGCCATACCCCAACAGAGCCCATAATAAAGTGCGTTAGTGGAGAGATTCAGTGCGAGACGTTATCCATTAGTGACTCCCTTTTACCGGCTCTATTACACGTCAGTCACTATATTTACAGCTTTACTTGTTTCGCCGTTGACAGCTTTGGGCAGTGAAGCTATACATATATATATATTTTTTTAAATGATGGCATGCTTAGAATAAGGTTCCAAACATAAGGAATACATATTAATTCGGTGCTTCTTCTTTTATAGTCCTGCATCAAAAGTATCTTTAACTCAGGCTTGAAGTCGCTTTGCATTCCAATATAATTAGCACATCCTTAAAACACATCCTGCTGCTAAACCTGTTCCTTAGATTTTGAGGTGATCAGTTTCCTTATTGAAATATCTGAACATTTCTTTGCAGATGCTTCGGGACCAGCGTTATAATGCTGCTGTTGACTGGTGGTCTATGGGTGTCATGGTCTATAAGATGGTGACAGGAGAAGACCCTTTTTACTGCGGCAATTCCAGCGATCACATGATACGATCCGCATTAAGAGACACCCCGAAATATCCCTCAGACCTGACCCCAGATACAGTAGACCTCCTGAAAAAGGTGAGTGTGATTGTGCTCTGTTGAGTAAAATAATGTTATTCAATCATTTGTCCTCGATGAACACATTAAACAAACGACTGAATCCCATTTAGTAGAATGTAGGAAATAATAAACAGTTTTGTTTAGTTTCCAAGTCTTGGCTGACGGGAAAATGTGGATAAGATACAGTCAGACTCTGTGACAATCTATTAACCTCTCGAAGACTGTTAATAAATATAAAGCTCACAAAGAGTCGCTGTAAGGTTCTCCCCATTTCATATATATAGGTAGCAGAAGTCAATGCAGAGGGGAAGGATTTCCCAGCGACTCTAACAGAGCAAATACTTTAAAATAGAGAGTAAAAAGTCAGTTTGCAGCCTAGTCATAGAGCCGCCTTAACCTTGCATTATTAATTATATACAGATTCCCAGGAAACAGTATCAATCACAATATATGAACTATATGTGAAACTCCTGCGACATATCTTGAGCTGCAAATATCTGCCGGGAGCGAAGGCTCCTCACAAGTCTATAATGAGCTTTAATCAACCTGTCCTCAGTTTAGTCTCGGCAAAGAGAAGACGATCCTCCTCCCCTTCTTCCTGTTTATAATCTGATTATATAGATATATATATGTATATACAGTGTGTGTGAGTTTATTGATAATTTTTGGAAACTAATTTAATAAATAGCTGTAATATATATGATTGTTTTGTTTCACAGCTTCTCTGTAAAAACCCATCAAAACGCCTGGGAAAGAGAGGAAACATCCGTAACCATCCATTTTTCAAGTCAATTGACTGGAATGAACTGGAAGCTGGAAGAGTAAACCCCCCTTTCTCTCTGTGCACAGTAAGTACATGAAGACATATTTAAATGTTGGCAAAGTATACATACCTTCTGTTCAGTAGAGATGTTGGGGTAATGACGGTCATTAGTTTTCTAGATATATCCCTGTATTTTTTCTACACGGCGTTTCAGAGATTCTAAAGATAATAACTTAAAAAACACAATGTTTTCTTGACATATGTTTATAGTTTCCCACATAACCCATACAGACATGTTAATGATCAGACACAGCATTGTGGTTCCATACAGTGGCGTCACTAGGGTTGGTGTCACCCGGTGCGGTAACTCATGGTGTCACCCCCCGCTGAGTTTTACGTTTATTTTAATTTTTTTAACTACTCTTACTCATAAAGCAGTACTCCCATATAATACCGAATGCTCATAATACACGGCGCACATTACTGTGAGGTTTATTGCTGTGCAGCTCTCTCATATACTCACACACAAATTTTGGTGAACTGCCAACAAGTACGGTGTCTGTTCGACGGCAGTGAAAGTCCCCATAGAGAAGTAATGGTAAATCTGTTCAGAGACACCGAACAGCAGAGAAATGTCCTGATGTTCAGTGGTTTCATTAGACAGGTTTATTCAGGCGAACACCATCAGGGCTATTCAGAGAGAGGTGAAAACCTTGAGAATTGCCAGGAGAATGAACAATTTAGACCAAATAGCCATTTTGGAAAGTGAGATAAATGGGAGAATTTTTCTGCTTTTTATTTATTTTTATTTATAAAAGGATTTTACCAGGAAGGATACATTGAGATTTCTCTCGTTTTCAAGTATGTCCTGGGTTCAAGAACATTGAAGTGTTACAGTTACAGAAATACAAAGTAATACAATGCAAGATATTTAAAAACACAAATATACAGATTAACAGAAAATAAATATGTAGGAAATAGTCATTATGTTACATGTTTACAGGTGCATTCTGTATTGAGGTATGTTAGTAAGGAGCTCTTGAGTGACATAAGACTGGAAGATTTGATGGTGTCTGGGAGGTTATTCCATAATTGTGGTGCTCTGTAGGAAAATGAGGATCGAGCCACTGTCTTTATGTATTGTGGTATTGCAAGTAAGGTGCTGGTCCTGGATCGGAGGTTATAGGATGAGGGAGCTGCTGGGGGAAGCAGTCTATTGAGATAGGGTGGCAGCTTCCCAGAAAAGCTCTTAAACACCAGGCTGGAAAGGTGAAGGGTGTGTCTAGATTCCAGCGATGGACAGTTTAGCTCTTTTAACATGTCACAATGGTGGGTCATGTAGTTACATTGTAGCACAAAGTGGCAGAATGAGTTATACAATGTAGTAAGTTTCTGAAGATGTGTTTGCGGGCGGCTGCGTACACTACATCTCCGTAATCAATAGCCGGCATAAGCATTTGTTGTACAATCTGCTTGCTTACCGCGGGGCTTAGGCAGGATATGTTTCTGTACAGGGCGCCTAGTTTGGGGTAAAGTTTAGATGAGAGTTTTTCGATGTGAGGGCCAAAGGATAGATTAGGGTCCAACCACATATCTAGATATTTGAGAGACGTGACTGTGGTCAGCGTGCCATTTGATTTTGTCCCAACACATAGATGGGGATTTTGCAATTTGTGTAGTTTAGGTTGTGTTCCAAAGAGCATCGTTACAGTTTTGTCATTATTTAAAAAAAGTTTGTTGTGTTTGATCCACTTTTCTACCTCTGTGAATTGTTCTTGCAGCACGGCTTCCAGCTGCCGGAGATTTGGTTTGCTGGTATAGATTACGGTGTCGTCTGCATACATATGTACAGTTGAGGCTTTGCAGACGTTGGGCAGATCATTTATGAATATTGTGAATAGCAGGGGGCCGAGTATTGAGCCTTGGGGTACACCGCAAGTGACAGGGAGGAGGAGGGAGGAGCTGCCAGAAATTGACACATATTGTGATCGGTCGGATACATAGGATTGAAACCAGGTTAACATGCGATCACCAATGCCAGAGTTTTTAAGTTTTTCTGACAACTAAATTTGACAATTAAACCCTAGAATTTTCAATTCTACAGTCAATCTCAAGGTTTTCACCCTTCTCTGAATAACCCTGCATAGGTTTCAATGTTAAAAATATTCCAGTTTTTACCCAATATCTAATAAAAAGTTTATTCCATTAATCTGTAGTAAAAAGTCTCTTTTAGGGATTTGCCTTTCGTTTTGGACCGATTATTTTTTTTCACGAATTGGCCCGATTCGGTGATTCGGATTCGGACGATTTTCGGAATCGGATCCGAAAACGTCCGTAACGAAATGATTTCCGATCCGAATGAAAAATTTTCGGAATCGGAAATCATTTTCGTTCAATTCGTAATTTCGGTTCCGCTTCGGTAATTTTCAAAAAATGCTTAAAAGATCCTAAAAAAATCTAAAAATAAAGAGACTCTTTACTACAGAATATAATAATAAACGGTTTATTAGATATTGCATTAAAACGGGAATATTTTAACATTGAAGTCTAATGGGGCAAAACATTTCCTAAACCCTGTGGCTCAGAATTTTTTTTAAAAAAATGCTTAAAATATCCTAAAAAATCTAGAAATAAAGAGACTCTTTACTACCAAATATAATAATAAACGGTTTATTAGATATTGGATTAAAACGAGAATATTTTTAACATTGAAATCTATGGGGCAAAACATTTTCCACACTGAATATACGAAAATGTCCGAAATCCCGAAAAAAAGTCGATATGATAAACGAGCCGATCCCGAAAACATGAAAATTTCCGATTTTACAAAAAAAGTCAATACGAAAAACGAGCCGAAACAAACTGAAATGGAAATCGGCCGAAACGATCCGAAATGAAAATTGTCGAATTACGAACGAAATGAGCCGAAATGAAAAAACAATTGGTGCACATCCCTAGTCTCTTTTCTTGTTGATTTTTTTTTCTTAGTATCTATTAGGCATTTTTCAAAAAAATATTCTATTTTTTTTCTTTCTAATAGTGTTTTTTTCTGTAACAGCCCTTTTTATTATCATTCATAGGATCTTATATGTTAATTCCAGACATTTTCGTTCAGTAGTTTTTTTGAAAACAGCGGGGGAAGGGTTCGTCGTGGCATTCGGTGGCTGATTCCCTGCACTTCAGGGACCCTGCGGTGAATTCACCAGGGAAATTTGATTCCCCGAAGTGCAGGGAACAACAGAACACTGAAACGTCTGCGTCATTTCGGTGCTCTGTGAATATCCCCTTTAGTGGTGTTTTTTTTTTGCTGCCCCCTGGAAAGTGCCAGCCTAGGCCTTGCCTACCCAGGACATACTTGAAAATGAGAGAATCCTCAATGTATCCTTCCTGGTAAAATAGTTTTGTGTAAAAAAAAATCTTTTTTTTTTTTAGGGTGTCACCCTAGGGGGTGGTGTCTCCCGGTGCAGGCCGCACCCCCCGTCCCCACCTAGCGACGCTAGTGGTTCCATACATATCTTATCTGTACTTCCTACTACATATCAATGTCTGCTTTACGGAGACTGGAAGGATTTAAAGTGATTCTCCGTGTTTTCCAGATCACTTTATTACAGCCTGAAATGAGTTTCAGTAATTCAGTAGATATGAGCAGTTTGTGGATGTTTGATTCTATATTGAGAATCTTAAGGAAGTTTTATAATGTATCCCATACAAACTGCTTTCTACAAGGTGGGATAACCTGGCCAAAAAACACAACCTGATGCATAACATATGCTAATTGTATTTGTTATATACTTTCCTCTTAGACATCCTCTCCACAGACAGAAGACGTGTTAAGGAAGAGTGAGGTCTTGTGTGCAGGGGACGAAAGTGAAAGAATATCTCCTAAAGATCAGCGCCGGTTCATTGGGTTTTCGTACATCAGCCCGAAATGGATGGATATGGAGCAGTCAACAGCAGGTCCTTCTGTTCAGGTGTCCAACAAAGAAGAACGATCAGGAACATCTTCTGCCACACTACAGGTAAGAGTAAATGTTTAATCTCTGGGCTGGCAGCTAAATCTGTTTTCCTGAACTCATGTCCAGCTTTTAGTTTGCTCACAGCTTAATCACAATGAAAGAATGAGGAATGAATCTGATAAATGAAGGTTACTTTGTGTTTATTACTTTATCTTGATAGTTTATAACAAACTCTTATTACTTCATGGGTTTCTAATAATCGCAACATCTGTTTCTGAAATGTATTTCTATTTGTTAGACTTTAAAGAGTTTTTTTTGTCTGTACAAAATGTCACAATGTCAGTTCTGAGCAGCTTATCACTGTGACAGCGCTCTCTTTAGAAGGAGCGCAGTAAAGGCGAGTGAGAAAATTAGCAGCATCAACAAAAACAAATAATTGAGACAACCGTGTTCTGTAATTGAGACGACTGTGGTCTGTAATCGAGGCGGTCTTATCGGTTACCTTATGGGTTAAATATGGAGAATTAGAATAAATATGCCACTAGTTATAAAAACATATGAAAAATGTTGCGAGAAATTTAAGAGAAATGGAAATATTATTAATTATTAAAAATAACCTTATCCTAAATCGCTATCAGTAACTGTAACCTTAACCCATGCTAGTGACTTAATTATGACACAAACTGTAACTCTAAGTAGCGTCTGAAAAATGACTCGAGAAAGAACTATAGATATGTTATTACTATTCGAAATATCCCTAATACTAAAGCTAACCTTACACCTAACCCTAACTAATAGTTTCTGCACAATGTTCCTACGTCAGTGTCTCTACAATTCTATGATGATGAGTTTTAGACAATAGATCAGGCTCCATTTCTAGACGTGAGTTGCCTGCAGTGACTTTATTTTTACTTGACTTTACCGCGGTCAACCTAAATGTGTCGCCTTTCCAATAAGATACCATTATGATACAGCTTTACTTTAAAATGTCTTTCAGCATCTCATGTTGGGAAACCAATTGATCACAATTCTAAATCCCATATCATGAGATTGTGTGTCAGTTAAATGAACTGCAGTGTCTAATAGTGCGCACTATCAGATATTACCATAAATTGTACTGAAGCCCTGATGTTAATTCATAAAATAATATCGCATTTAAGATATTTTGACCCCTAATCCCTCTTAACGCTAAAATGAGGACGCTAACGAGGAAAAAATCTTCGCCTGCAGATTTCCCCATAACATCCCCATAATTTGGGGCAGGAGCTACCTCAGGACCTCACCCTGGAACGCAGAGCAAATCACTGGGACACTCGCTGTAGCGATTCCATGCCACCATGATTATCACTTCTGGATTACATAGAACTCCATGGAGGGTTGTCCTTCTGGGCTGCGACCCCTGATCTCAGTCTCGTGATTTTGCGCAGGGCTGCAGATTGATTGCGGGGGGAGACTGGGGACTATTTGTTTCCAGTCTCACTCTGCTCCCAACAACAAGAAGCAGCAAATCGGTTCACCGTTCTCTCACTAAGATGAGGGGTGAGTGTGGAATTTATTGGGGGTGTTCAGGAGGTGCTAAATTATAAGGGTGTTATGGGGAAATCTGCAGGCGAAGATTTTCCCCGTTAGCGTCCTCATTTTAGCGTTAAGAGGGATCAGGGGTCAAAATATCTTAAATGCGATATTATTTTATGAATTAACATCAGGGCTTCAGTACAATTTATGGTAATATCTGATAGTGCGCACTATTAGACACTGCAGTTCATTTAACTGACACACAATCTCATGATATGGGATTTAGAATTGTGATCAAGTGGTTTCCCAACATGAGATGCTGAAAGACATTTTAAATGACTTTTCAAAAACAGAGTCATTTAGCATCAGATCTTAGTCATAGCTAAAATTTTGGCTTGTGCGTCGCTGCGGTAATTAGCGCTAGCACTTTGTAATACCTTACTTATCGAAACGCTAATTACTGATTGCAAATCCTATACTTAACATGGGAAGCACAAAGTACAGTACAGATTTCTCACAGGTCTAGCATCAGGAAGGTAATATGGGGTGCATGCACTAAAGCCACATCCTAGCGTTAACACTTATCCATCCTAACGGTAACGGTAACTATGGAATTTAGTCCTTTATGTGCTATAAAATGCATTTGTGGGAAATAATATTTACAAGGTGTCTTTATTATTACATTTCTTGCAGGACAAGATCGAGTTCATGGAAATATTTTCCTGTCATTCAGAAACAGCCTCTTGTAGCTCCAGCAGAAAAGGTGTGAAAAGAAGGAGGAGTGACAGAGAAAGTGGCGAGACACCTGATATCAAGAAGAGGAAATCATAGCAGTGACCTGCAAAAACGGAATATTAGGGGTTATAATATCAAATATATGACAATGCCTGCTTGATCCAAGGAGAAATCTGACCGCCATTCTGGGGTCAAGAAGGAATTTTTCCCCAGTTTGTTGCATATTTGGAGGGCGCTTCAGACTGGGTTTTTTGCCTTCTTTTGGATCAACAGCAGCAGGTGATGTGTGAAAGGCTGAACCTGATGTACGCACGTCTTTTTTTTAGCCTTCCATTATTAAATTGTCGAGTTTTTGTCCCCTACAAAGTATCCGAGGTGTTTTATTATATTAGAACTATTGGGGTGTTTCTGGTGTCGAAATTAACTACAAGACATAACTTATACATAGTTTAAGTAGTTGACACTTTTTTGTGTACAGCAACCTACATTCATTTCCACAACATTTCAACTTCTGAATTCTGAATCTTATTTGTTCCCCATTTATTGCCAAAGAGTTTCCTAAACAGCCAGGCAGCCAACCAGAAACACAGAGTTTGACATAATTATCTTTTTGGCACAAAACATACAAACTGCTGGATCACCATTGGAAACATAAGTAGCTGATCTGCCGACTGGATTCAGTCAGATCACAGTTTCACTGTGACAATTGTAGTTAAGACGTAACTTTTAATAGAACTTAATGAAATATAAAATATAAACAATTAAAATTGACCCAGATTATGAAACCGTCGGAAACACACCTAAACAAAACTACATACACACACAAACACACCAACATACACAACAGTGTAAATGCACAAATGCACTGTAATAACATCCCACTGCATTAACAGACTATATTTCTTACATATTTATTTTCTGTTAATCTGTATATTTGTGTTTTGTTTTTAATATCTTGCATTTTATTACTTTGTATTTCTGTACTATACTGTAACAATTCAATGTTCTTGAACCCAGGACCTACTTGAATACGAGAGAAATCTCAATGTATCCTTCCTGGTAAAATACTTTTTAAAATCAATAAATAAATAAATATATGCAGCACTTCACAGGAAGACGGCTCTCTCTGCTGGTTAATTCCAGTATTGCCATAAGTCTTTAGGAGAGAATGTAGAGCTATTTACAGGTCTGTTCAAAGAAAGGCGAAATTCAGGAGAATGATTGGAGAAGTGAGAATTCTAGATCAAAATAGCCAAACCAGAAAAATTCTCCCATGTATCTCACTTTCCAAATCGGCTATTTGGTCTAGATTGTTCTCTTCTCCTGCCAATTCTCCTGATTTTCACCTTTCTCTGAACAGCCCTGTCTCATGTCCATTCTTGACACTGATAGCAGATCTGGGTGCTACTGTGCATCAGCTGTTGGGTCCGATATACAATAACTTTAGGGACATATTCTGCAGCCCATAAACAAATGAATTTCTTGTGCAATAAATAAAAAAAATTGCATTCTTCCAGAATATGTACAGAATTAATTAAATCTACCTTAGGCACCTCAAGGTGCTTTTGAAGATTGTAATAAAGAAACGATTTAAAAGACGAGGCAAACATAAAATGTGTGCGTACACAAAAACACTTACCATCTTCCTTAATTTGTGCATTGAGAAACCTGTGCAATCTTAACACTATCAGGGTTATCCAAAGAGATTCGAAAAGTCACCGCACGTTTGGTGACTTTTCGTTCTCTTCAATTCGTTTCTTTTTGCCGATCCCATTTCGGTGACCCTGCGGTGTATTCAGCAAACACCACAGGATCGCCGAATTGCAGGGAAAAGCTGCCGTAAACCCACCGAAAACTAACCGCAAAACCCACCGAATGCACGCTGAAAAGCCACAAAAACATCTGGATAAACCCGTTGAAAAGCCCGAACAGGAGCCGATCACACAGAGCCGAAGCAGCCGAAGCAGCCGACACCGCAGACGAGGTGAATAAATTAGCAAAACCGTTTGTATGAATGTGAAATTTAAACGCTGTTTGCAAAGAAACTACTGAGCGAAAATGTCTGAAATTTACACAGGAGGTCCAGGGAATGATAATAAAAAGGGCTGTTACAGGAAAAATAAGTAAACTGAAAAAACCCCCAAAAAAAACGGTTTATTAGATATTGAATTAAAACGGGAATATTTTTAACATTGAAGCCTATGGGATTCTCCTGAATAAATTTGCCGCATGAAACCACCGAATGGCAGGGCATTAGGCTAGGGTCAGACGAGCGTGATTTCTACGGACTGTACGTACGTGCACACGGACGTACGTCAGTACGGAAGACACAGTAGTGGCCACACAGTCAGTTTATTCACTGACGTATATTTTGACGGATGTAGGAGGGAAAATAAATTAAAAAGCAAAACCATTTTGTCCGTGAAAAATACTGGACGTATAAATGCAGTCCGTCTGACCACGTTCCATCACTCACACACAAAGCTATGCAGACGTTGCGGACGCAGCGCACTTTGTGCGGCCGTTCTAGGGGATGTACGTTCTTGCCTGCCTTGCGTCCGTGGGCCGCGGCCGTTGTGCGTCCGCAGTTCAGTGCGGACGTACTTCATGTGTCAGGCTCCAATGGGCTTTCTGTCAAGCTATCACGGACGTACTTTTAGGCGCAATTACGGACGTTAACACTACGCTCGTCTGACCCCAGCCTTAGGGGAACCTTTCACTGCTGGTTTGTGTTCTCTGAATAGCCGAAGTAGTGCTTTTTCATGGGGTTTTCTTTGCCCTCGAACAGGCACCGAACAGGCACCGTATGTTCAGGCAATTCGCTAGGATTTGGCGAATTGCCTGCTCTCTGGATAGCCGAATGGCCAAGAAAAGTAACCGAACGCTGATTTTCAGCGTTCGGTTACCTTTCTCAAGCAATTCGGATCTCTTTGGATAACCCTGTATATTTTAGCATTGCACACAAGCTATCAGTCTGGAAAATAAACCTGACATTAAATAAAGTCCATACCATGTGCTGTGCTAGAGTACTGAAACTGTGGTGCATTTGATTTTAAACATCTAAACATACATTTAACGCATTGAGTACCAAACATATATATCGAATGTGGTTCACAAAGTTGACTCGCGAGATACTTGGTTTATATCCCTCTCCTCCTGCATCTGATCAGCCATCTGATTGGCATCATTGTGTTACAATAAAACCAGGGGTGAATGGGTATCCATCCCCCAAAACTAGGGGGAGGATTTACAGCTATACAGTAGTGGAAATAATTATGGTCCCACAATTCCATAAGTAACATATTCTTCTATCCAGCTGTCGTATGAGGTAATATTGTAATGTTGGTGACGCTGAGCAAAATTGAGCAATGCAAACGTCCTTCTGCGATAGTGTTGTGATACTAAATTAGATGTGAAACAACCATTTAATATAAAAGTATTTAATGCATCACTTAACACATCACAACAGGATACGCATTACGCAGAGGCGTAACTAGAAACCTCAGGGCCCAGGTGCGGGAACCCATGAAGGGCCCCCCTCGCCGCCCCCATGCACTGGACCCCTCCAGGTCCACAATGTTGACTTAAGACAATCGGTGTCCCGTTTTTTTCCAGGTCCACTACGACCACTTCAGTCTATCCCATTCTTAAGGTAATGTGCACCATGTATATCTCAGAGCTCCATAGCAATAAAACTCACGGTAATGTGCGTGTGTATGAGCGAATCATAGGTGAGGCCCTGGCCCTTGCCAAGCTGTCCAGGTGAGGCCACCGCTGGCTATGTGTGGGGGCCCCCTGAACTCAGGGGCCCGGTAGCAGTCGCAATCTCTGCACCCCTGGTAGCTACGCCCTGCGCATTAGTGAATTATAGTTATCAGTCAATGGCCCGCTGCTCCAAAAAATATTATAAAACCGTGAAAACTCGACCCAAATAAGCTGTTTAGATGATTTTGCTTCAGAAAAATAAAGACATGGATCCACACTATTTCCTTGAACCTCAATTTGCCTTGATAACAGCGTCAAATCTGTCTGGCATAGACTCGATCGAGCACTGAATAAATGTTACCAAACATTGATCAACATCTCCTGTAACTGTCTTTTGCATTGGGGATTCCTATCACCAACCTTTCTCCTTAGTTTGGACCTGCATAATTTTATTGGGTTACGGCCGGAGCTATTCCCAGGTCAGGATAAGATTGTGATTGTGATGTTTTGCTTACCAGGTGTTTATTCCTACTTTATTCGTTATCTTGTACAAAACAGTCACTTTTTCCGTATAAGAAAGTTGTAGTTTATTAATCTGTATGGACCAGTTTCCTCACAGAGCTGCCTCATAACACTGCTCTGCTTCAGCCGCCAATTTACATCTACCCAGAACATTCCCACCAAACGACAACAGGAAGTGAGGAATCACCTCAGAGCAAAACAGGAAGTAGAGAGGCAGAAGACAAGCAATGCATCATTCACAGCCAACAACAGTCCATCGTCACAATACACACACACACACACACACTCTTACACAGTCAAACAACCCATACATCACAGTGATGGGATTCTCACTTTGAAAAATTAGTACGAAAATACGAAAAAAGGAAGGGGAAGAAATTAAATAAAAATTGTACCCTAGTGTATTTTACAGTTGTAGGAAGTATATATGTGTTTAAATGCTTTATGCTTGGCTCCACCTGCTCCCAGCATGACAAAGCACTCCACCATGAAACATGGTATCCTGCGCATTTTTTTTTTTGACAGAACATTTCAGAAGGCCACAAAGGATCGATATATATTTCACAACAATCTCTGCATCATCTATGAAGCCAGCCTACACCTGCCTGAGAAATGCACCCCTAAACCATTTGGCTGGGTGGATCCTTCACAGTTCCCATAATCAGGATGGTATTTTTCTCAAACTCGTCAACGCACATAAATTTCACATAAATTTCAGTTTGTCAGAAAATACCTCTTGTTTACCTTCATGTTGTGTGTGCATATTTTATGTTCTTTTGTCCATTTGAAGTGAGCAAACGTCATTTTCTTTGTTAACAATAGTTTCTTCGTAGGATGGCATACAGCCATGCCCAAATTGAGTCTTGTCTGCAAGTTGTTACTAGTCATCCTCGTACACATTTTGCTTCACAATCATAATTTATTTCTCTAGTTTAACATAGCAAGGTGCTATGTAGTGGACACCCTTCACTGTGCAAGTAAAAATAGATGGAATTTATTTTATAAAAAATACCCAAAACGGAAAAAAAGGTAATTTTTTCTTTATATATATATATATATATATATATATATACATATATATGTATATTTTTTTCACGTTTAACAGAGCAAGGAGGCCCCGTGTGGTGGACACCATTCTCTGTAATAGTAAACAATGTAAATAAATATATAAATAAAACAAAATTATAAAAGTTATTTTATTTTTTGTTTATTTTTATTGTCTTACACTTTTTGTTTCACAGAGAGGCGCCAAAATTAAAATTTATAACAGAAATGAATATAATTTAAAATCTTTTTATTATTTATTCATTTTTATATTTATTTTTCGCATAACATTTTTGTTTTTTTGGATTCACAGAGAAAGGCGCCCTTCGTATTTACCAATGTCTTGATGCACCCTATGTATACCCATCAATTTGTCTCTCTACCCTCTCATTATTTACCCCTAATCCTATCTGTGCCACATGCCTACCCTTCACTTTATCTTATTGCCTCCCTTCGTGCACAGCTCACAAATTTTCTTACTTTCAGTTTTCTCTTTTGTTTATATCACAAACAAAACTAGAGATGTTCCAGTGGTTTTATCAGAATTTCACATTTTATTATCTACCTAGTTTCCATTCACCATTTAAATCACACCTTTAGCAAATTATTTATATTTAAAAGAAAAGTCTGTAGACTTCTCCCTCCTGACGTAAATGCTCCTCCTTCATTTACCAACTGAGTCTCGGACCAGTAGTCAGCGCAGGAATTTAGATGCTAAGGGAAGTGAATGTGTTTAGGTCAGGAATGAGATGTCCGTGTGATCTTCTTTTGAACCGCAATAACTCACTAAAGCCAGGAAATCATGTAAAACGGTAGGAAAATGCTTCTTTTATCATGCTAAATTGATCCAGGTAAAGTTCTAAAACTACAAGTACAATGCAGCATTGCTAATCAAGCCCTGATGATGAGGCGTGTTCCCTCAAGTTTTATCAGTGTGTGAGAACCCAAATGCTGCTTTATAAACTACTAGGTGGAAAGCCTGCCCAGAGGGCATTCTATTGTTGTTGTCGCCAGGTCAGAATTCACGTCCACATAGTTTCTTTTCAATGTCCTATCCAAGAGTATCTCTCTATATAAATACGTTTGTAACGCATCCATCGCCATCCCATCCGCAACAGGAGGGCCGACTGAGCAGCTGTGATGGGTGCGCGCACAGCTGACAGCGCATTACAAAGGAATTTATATATTAGAGTAGGTTCCTCTTCCCTCTTAGATTGTAAACTCACGGGAACCGGACCCTCAGATTGTAAACTCGTGGGACCCCTCAGATTGTAAACTCGTGGGACCCCTTAGATTGTAAACTCATGGGGCCCCTTAGATTGTAAACTCATGGGGCCCCTTAGATTGTGTTGGGCTTGGGCGGGCATTTTTTTTGTAGCGTATACATTATGCGTATATTTAATGGAACGTGGTATGCATGGCATGGCAGGCTGGTATTTAGGCACACTGGTATTATGAGACACTGGTATTATGAATGGCAGACTGGCATTATGGCTGGCAGACTGGTAATATGGCTGCCGAACTGGTAATATGGCTGCCGAACTGGTAATATGGCTGGCAGACTGGTAATATGGCTGTCAGACTGGTTTTGTGCATGGCAGACTGGTAATATGGCTGGGAACTGGTATTGTGCATGGCAGACTGGTAATGTGCATGGCAGACTGGTAATATGGCTGGCGAACTGGTAATATGGCTGGCGAACTGGTAATATGGCTGGCAGACTGGTAATATGCCTGGCAGACTAGTATTGTGCATGACAGACTGGTAATATGGCTGGCGTACTGGTATTGTGCATGGCAGACTGGTATTGTGCATGGCAGACTGGTAATATGGCTGGCGAACTGGTATTGTGCATGGCAGACTGGAAATATGGCTGGCGGTCTGGTAATATGGGTGCCGAACTGGTAATATGGCTGGCAGATTGGTTTTGTGCATGGCTGACTGGTAATATGGCTGGGAACTGGTATTGTGCATGGCAGACTGGTAATGTGCATGGCAGACTGGTATTGTGCATGGCAGACTGGTAATATGGCTGGGAACTGGTATTGTGCATGGCAGACTGGTAATGTGCATGGCAGACTGGTATTGTGCATGGCAGACTGGTAATATGGCTGGGAACTGGTATTGTGCACGGCAGACTGGTAATATGCATGGCAGACTGGTAATATGACTGGTAACTGGTATTGTGCATGGCAGACTGGTATTGTGCATGGCAGACTGGTAATATGGCTGGCGAACTGGTATTGTGCATGGCAGACTGGAAATATGGCTGGCGGTCTGGTAATATGGGTGCCGAACTGGTAATATGGCTGGCAGACTGGTAATATGGCTGGCAGACTGGTAATATGGCTGGCAGATTGGTTTTGTGCATGGCAGACTGGTAATATGGCTGGGAACTGGTATTGTGCATGGCAGACTGGTAATTTGCATGGCAGACTGGTATTGTGCATGGCAGACTGGTAATATGGCTGGGAACTGGTATTGTGCATGGCAGACTGGTAATGTGCATGGCAGACTGGTATTGTGCATGGCAGACTGGTAATATGGCTGGGAACTGGTATTGTGTATGGCAGACTGGTAATGTGCATGGCAGACTGGTATTGTGCATGGCAGACTGGTAATATGGCTGGGAACTGGTATTGTGCACGGCAGACTGGTAATATGCATGGCAGACTGGTAATATGGCTGGAAACTGGTATTGTGCATGGCAGACTGGTAATGTGCATGGCAGACTGGTAATATGGTTGGGAACTGGTATTGTGCACGGCAGACAGGTAATATGCATGGCAGACTGGTAATATGCATGGCAGACTGGTATTGTGCATGGCAGACTGGTAATATGCATGGCAGACTGGTATTGTGCATAGCAGACTGGTAATATGGCTGGGAACTGGTATTGTGCATAGCAGACTGGTAATATGGCTGGGAACTGGTATTGTGCATGGCAGACTGGTAATATGCATGGCAGACTGGTATTGTGCATGGCAGACTGGTAATATGTATGGCAGACTGGTAATATGGCTGGGAACTGGTATTGTGCATGGCAGACTGGTAATATGCATGGCAGACTGGTATTGTGCATGGCAGACTGGTATTGTGCATGGCAGACTGGTAATATGGCTGGGAACTGGTATTGTGCATGGCAGACTGGTAATATGCATGGCAGACTGGTAATATGGCTGGCAGGCTGGGCACGGAGGAGATGGAGGCCGGGCACAGAGGAGATGCAAGCCGGGCACGGAGGAGATGCAGGCCGGGCACAGAGGAGATGGAGGCCGGCAAGGAGGAGATATACAAAACAAATCCGATTCATTGGAGAGGCGCTGTGCTGTGCGCCTCTCCAATGGATCGGATTTGTTTTGTCCCTCTCGCACGCCGACTGTGCGCGTGCCGCGGCCGTTGGATGCGCGCACAGCCAACCGCCGCAGGTTGCGCGCACATGCGCAGTAGGGTTTTGGCGACAGACACGCCAGCCCTTACTCTTTTATAGTATAGACTAGGTGGAAAGCCTGCCCAGAGGGCAGTCTATTGTTGTTGTCGCCAGCTCAGAATTCACGTCCATAGTTTTTTTTCCAATGTCCTATCCAAGAGTATCTCTCTATATAAATACGTTTGTAATGCGTCCATTGCCATCCCATCCGCAACAGGAGGGCCAACTGAGCAGCTGTGAAGGGGGGGCACACAGCTGACAGCGCATTACAAAGGCATTTATATATTAGAGCAGGTTCCTCTTCCCTCTGAGAGTGTAAGCGCATGGGAACAGGACCCTCAGATTGTAACGTCATGGGACCCCTTAGATTGTAAGCTCGTGGGCCCCTTAGATTGTAAGCTCGTGGGGCCCCTTAGATTGTAAACTCGTGGGGCCCCTTAGATTGTAAGCTCATGGGACCCCTTAGATTGTGTTGGGCTTGGGCGGGCATTTTTTTTGTAGCGTATACATTATGCGTATATTTAATGGAACGTGGTATGCATGGCATGGCAGGCTAGTATTTAGGCACACTGGTATTATGAGACACTGGTATTATGCATGGCAGACTGGTAATATGGCTGGCAGACTGGTATTATGCATTGTAGACTGGTATTGTGCATGGCAGACTGGTATTGTACATGGCAATGTGCATGGCAGACTGGTATTGTGCATGGCAGACTGGTATTGTGCATGGCAATGTGCATGGCAATGTGCATGGCAGACTGGTATTGTGCATGGCAGACTGGTAATATGGCTGGCAGACCGGGTGCCGAGGAGACGGAGGCCGGGCGCCGAGGAGACGGAGGCTGGGCGCTGAGGAGATAAACAAATCCGATCCATTGGAGAGGCGCTGTGCTGTGCGCCTCTGCAATGGATCGGATTTGTTTTGTCCCTCGCGCACGCCGGCTGTGCGCCTGCCGCGGCCGTTGGATGCGCACGCAGCCAACCGCCGCAGGTTGCGCGCGCATGCGCAGTCCGTTTTTTTGGGCGACGGACACGCTGGAGCTTATTGTATTATGATATAGATTCTGTAAAATCTGATCCGTTTTGAGGTTTCAGAGATTAGCAATTACTAAAATAACTCCCTTTATCAGGGCTTGATTAGCAATACTGAAAAACATTTTCAGAGGGTCCCACAAATGCTAAGGGTGGCCCTGATCTGCCTAGAGGTGGCATTTATGTACAATGAATCTTCCACATGGAGCTGGGTTGTGCCATCATGAATGAGCAGTTTGAGCAGCCCGCTCTCCAGCTGTTCATCCTCTCCACTTCCCCTTCCCTTCTCCATGCATCCTGTCTCCACTCAGGGAGAAATTATTTTTCAATTTTTTTTCAAATGTGTAATGAAAAAAATTAAAAATAAATAATAAAATAAATAAACCTCCCCCATTTTTGAATTTTTTTATGGGGTAGGGGGTACTACAGATTTCTGAGCCTACAGGCTCCTGAGGTGTAAATCTGGCCCTGGATGTGCAGGGGAGCCATCAGGGGGTAACAGCCCATGACATGTTCAGGGGCCCAGAGGTTGACCCTTGTCAAATCTTGTGCAACTTGCCTATGTACCAGAGATGCAATGGCCCCATCATGCAACCCAGGACTGGCCCATCAAGATACCAAACGATTTCCTGGTGGGTTGCAGCATTTAGGGCTGGTAAAAGCACTCAAGAGTAAATGAGGGAACTATTAGTATAGTCTGGACCAGGCAGAGATCTCCCACAAGGAAGACTATGTATCCCCTTGCTGGACCACCCGAGATTTAGTTCACTCCCTGTAAAATAAGGTAAGCAGAAGAGGAGGCAAAATATTTTATATTTAACCCCTTTCTGACAGCTGACGTACTATGTACGTCCGATTGGGAAGTCTCCCTTAGACGTTAGGGTCTCCTAACTTCCCTCCCAATACTCACCCTGCCTGCTGGACTCCCGCGGCGGTCTGGTAGGCTGGAAGCCTGCCCCGCCTCTCCAGCAAGCGTGATGACATCATCACGGAGCGTGACGACGTTTGGAGCTCTCTATCTCCCCAACGGTTTAAGATAAAAAAAATTGCACCGCTGGAGAGGGAAGAGTCTCCCCTTTTCAGTGGTGCATAGCATTAACCATTTTGCTGCCTGAATCGCAATTCAAACCTGGAGGTGGCTGACATCTTAAATGTCAGCCAAGCCTCTGGGTCACCCACTGACATCCTCACCACTTGTGTAAGGACGTCAGTGGGCCTGTTAGGGGGATCCTTTGGATCCCCCTATCTGATCTAGCTAGAGGGTCATATTTTATATCTTTGGAGAGGCCTGATCATGGCATTTGATAACCAAAAATGAGCAGGGTTATGGCCAATGATACCAAACATGACCAGGTTTGTTGTGAGAGAAAATAATAATAATAAAAAAAATATTATTTTTTTTGTCTGGGGGGTTTAATTAAATAGGACTTAAGCTGGCATCTAAACATGATGAGCATAAAATGGTCAGAATGAGCTCAGGGCACAGAGGTGAAATGGCTCTGCAGTGAAGGGATTAAAACCCAAAAACACATAACTATTGGGTATTTCTAATCTCAGGACAAAATTTTGAAACTATTTAGCCGGGGACTTTTTTGGCGGTAGTAGATTTTGGGGATTAATTTACGAAAAAGTGTGTTTTTTCCATTTTTTCATCATAATTTATATATTTTTTTTAGTAAATTATACGATATGATGGAAATAATGGTATTTTTAGAAAGTCCATTTAATGGTGGGAAAAATGGTATATAAAATGTGTGGGTTCCATAAACGAGTAAGAGGAAAATCTGACCTAAACACAAACAAAGCAGAAATGTAAAAACAGCAGTGGGCACTTTCGGACGGATTTTCGTAAAACCGCCTGCTCACTAAGGGGTTAATTGGTTTACTGAAATTGGCTGCTGAGGGAAGAGGGGCCCCGATTAGTGGGCCCCAAGAGTTCTGATGGCAGCCCTGTGGATGTGTCATTGTTATTTGTTGAGAGTCGCTAACAGATTTTGTCGTTCGAGTAATACAGTTCTGCTGACTGACTAGCTCATTATTCATCAACACACATTTGACTTAAGGCTCTAACTATAATATTAATCTTATTTAATTTTGCTACATGTTCCTCAGAAACATGGGAAGCTTTCACATTACTGAGTCGATCATCTACATCTCGTATCACAGGATAGAACTTGATCGAGTGAAGATAATTTAAAGTTTCACTTTATTTGATATTTTCCAGGTGCTTTGTGACATTGTTATTCTTTCTTTCAACACCTTCCTTTATGAGCAGGGTCAGGTCCCTAGGTATAATGCTGAACACATTAATCTTGTGACAAGAAAACATCCTTTTCATCAGAATCTTTTAAGTTGCTGTCTGATGTAATCCAATGAAATGCAGAAATATTGTTAATAAAGCAGTTCATTCACATACTAAAATACACAATAACCTCCCCTAACCAATTCGTAGGACGTTTAGTCACAATGGCCTCTGAAAGTTTTTTCAGTGTTTCAATATGGAGGCAGCCATATTAGAATTACATCACAACATTCAAACTTTGAAATTAAAAGTTATTGATAAATTAAAAAATTCCATTATGAATGTAATTAGTTTTTGTTTTTTTATGTCTGAAGATGCTTTATGCCCAATGTTAGTTTGAATTTGGTTTTTATGTCTTCATAAAAAAATAAAACAGAACCGCTGAACAGGTCAAACAATGACCACAGAGACGCGTTCAGTTCCTCAGCTGCTGCAAGTGCTAAATTAGCAACTTGGCACTGACCGTTGTGCAGTTCAGTGCTCAGCACTGCTAACTTAGCACTTGTAGCTAAGTATAGAGGTGCTGCAGTGTAGCTGAGTGCGACGTGGGAAAGATGGCCGCCTCCATGGCACAAAGAATCCAATAAGGAAATGTTCAGTTTGAAGTTTTGCTGGACCGAAACACCAAATATTTATTGGAAAATGGTAAACATTAACACTAAAGTGGTAATAAAATAGACAACAGTGGATATTGCAGAAACAGCACCTTTCATTAATCAATCTTCCACCCTTTTACTTCAATATTCACAGCCAAAGCGTTCAGTGAGACTGCTGGAGCAAACTGAACCGCTGCAATGGAGCAATTCAGCAGCTGCTGAGGAACTGTACAGGTCTCAGTTTAATGCATAATATATATTTAAAATTGTTATGCAATTACATAGTGAATAATTGTGGTAACTCTAGCATTACATTTATGCTACCAGTAAAAGAAAGTTTTAGGTGGATTTCATTCCCAGAGCCACATGGGAAATATATTTCCAAAAGATCTATGGGGGCCAAGGTTGCTGAGCCTTGCGTTTTAGGTACTGCAGCAGAGAAAACAGGGTTAATCTAAACCGAATTTCAATGACCTGTACATAGAACAAGATGTACGACTACTACAACGAATAAATTAATATCAGCTAAACTGATAACAACTAAATTTCAGCAGCTGAAGCCCCACCTCTTTCATCCAAGCCTCTTACTTCCTGTTTTGCCACCACTCATTGTCCAATCAGACGTTTCCTATAGGGAAACAATGAGGACCAACAGTTTCTCTTCATCAAGCTGCATTAATGCCCAGCCCCTTTACAGGACACTGAGATGATGGAAATATGGAAATGTGTTGTCGCAATTCAGGAGGTCCTGTTTCATCTACTCAATTTGTACCCAGGACTGCCATCAGAAATCTTGGTGCCCCATACAGGGCCGGATTAAGGGTATCATGGGCCTGGTGCTGAGTATTTTGGTGGGCCTATTTTTAGATACTGAGGAAACAATCGGCAACTAAACTGTCAAATTGGCAAATACTGCCGAATTGACTGAGAAATACGGTGCAGTTCGCCATAATTAGGCGATCTTAAGCGGCAGCGAAATTGTTTATATACACTGGTGCTGAAAAGGGCAGCACCTTTCCTTCAGCTGCCACTTGCATGGAATCACGCAGGAACGGACAGGTACGGTCCTGACAACAGAGCTCCAGCAATAAAACTCACAGTAATGTTCGGTGTGTGTGTATGAGCATATCACAGAGCTCCTCCACAGCAATAAAACTCACAGTAATGTGCGATGTGTATGAACATATCACAGAGCTCCACAGCAATAAAACTCACTCATACACATCGCACATTACTGTGAGTTTTATTGCTGTGGAGCTCTGTGATGTGCTCATACACACTGCACATTACTGTGTCACAGAGCTCCACAGCAATAAAACTCAGCAATGTGCGGTGTGAATTAGTAGTCTCTCATTTGTCTGTGACCCCCTTTCTTTTTCATTTGTCTGTCTCCTTTTTCATTTGTCTGTCTCCCCCTTTTCATTTGTCTGTCTCCCCTTTTTCATTTGTCTGTCTCCCCTTCTTTTTCATTTATGTCTCCCCTCTTTCATTTCTGTCTCCCCTTTTTCATTTCTGTCTCCCCTCTTTCATTTCTGTGTCTCCGCTTTCATTTCTGTGTCTCCGCTTTCATTTCTGTCTCCTCTTTCATTTCTGTCTCCCCTCTTTCATTTCTGTGTCTCCTCTTTCATTTCTGTCTCTCCTCTTTTATTTCTGTCTCCCCTCTTTCATTTCTGTGTCTCCTCTTTCATTTCTGTCTCCCCTCTTTCATTTCTGTCTCCCCTCTTTCATTTCTGTGTCTCCTCTTTAATTTCTGTCTCCCCTCTTTCATTTCTGTCTCCCTCTTTCATTTCTGTGTCTCCTCTTTCACTTCTGTGTCTCCTCTTTCATTTCTGTGTCTCCTCTTTCATTTCTGTCTCCCCTCTTTCATTTCTGTCTCCCCTCTTTCATTTCTGTGTCTCCTCTTTAATTTCTGTCTCCCCTCTTTCATTTCTGTCTCCCCTCTTTCATTTCTGTGTCTCCTCTTTCACTTCTGTGTCTCCTCTTTCATTTCTGTGTCTCCTCTTTCATTTCTGTCTCCCCTCTTTCATTTCTGTCTCCCCTCTTTCATTTCTGTGTCTCCTCTTTAATTTCTGTCTCCCCTCTTTCATTTCTGTCTCCCCTCTTTCATTTCTGTGTCTCCTCTTTCATTTCTGTGTCTCCTCTTTCATTTCTGTGTCTTCTCTTTCATTTCTGTCTCCCCTCTTTCATTTCTGTGTCTCCTCTTTCATTTCTGTCTCCCCTCTTTCATTTCTGTCTCCCCTCTTTCATTTCTGTCTCCCCTTTTTCATTTCTGGGTCTCCTCTTTCATTTCTGTCTCCCCTCTTTCATTTCTGTCTCCCCTCTTTCATTTCTGTCTCCCCTCTTTCATTTCTGTCTCCCCTCTTTCATTTCTGGGTCTCCTCTTTCATTTCTGTCTCCCCTCTTTCATTTCTGTCTCCCCTTTTTCATTTCTGTCTCCCCTCTTTCATTTCTGGGTCTCCTCTTTCATTTCTGTCTCCCCTCTTTCATTTCTGTCTCTCCTCTTTCATTTCTGTCTCTCCTCTTTCATTTCTGTGTCTCCTCTTTCATTTCTGTGTCTCCTCTTTCATTTCTGTGTCTCCTCTTTCATTTCTGTCTCCCCTGTTTCATTTCTGTGTCTCCTCTTTCATTTCTGTGTCTCCTCTTTCATTTCTGTGTCTCCTCTTTCATTTCTGTCTCCCCTGTTTCATTTCTGTCTCTCCTCTTTCATTTCTGTCTCCCCTGTTTCATTTCTGTGTCTCCGCTTTCATTTCTGTCTCTCCTCTTTTATTTCTGTCTCCCCTGTTTCATTTCTGTCTCTCCTCTTTCATTTCTGTCTCCCCTGTTTCATTTCTGTGTCTCCGCTTTCATTTCTGTGTCTCCTCTTTCATTTCTGTCTCCCCTGTTTCATTTCTGTGTCTCCTCTTTCATTTCTGTCTCTCCTCTTTTATTTCTGTCTCCCCTGTTTCATTTCTGTCTCTCCTCTTTCATTTCTGTCTCCCCTGTTTCATTTCTGTGTCTCCGCTTTCATTTCTGTGTCTCCTCTTTCATTTCTGTCTCCCCTGTTTCATTTCTGTCTCTCCTCTTTCATTTCTGTCTCTCCTCTTTCATTTCTGTCTCTCCTCTTTCATTTCTGTCTCCCCTGTTTCATTTCTGTCTCTCCTCTTTCATTTCTGTCTCCCCTGTTTCATTTCTGTGTCTCCGCTTTCATTTCTGTGTCTCCTCTTTCATTTCTGTCTCCCCTGTTTCATTTCTGTCTCTCCGCTTTCATTTCTGTCTCTCCTCTTTCATTTCTGTCTCCCCTGTTTCATTTCTGTGTCTCCTCTTTCATTTCTGTCTCTCCTCTTTCATTTCTGTCTCCCCTGTTTCATTTCTGTCTCTCCTCTTTCATTTCTGTGTCTCCTCTTTCATTTCTGTCTCTCCTCTTTCATTTCTGTGTCTCCTCTTTCATTTCTGTGTCTCCTCTTTCATTTCTGTCTCCCCTCTTTCATTTCTGTGTCTCCTCTTTCATTTCTGTCTCCCCTCTTTCATTTCTGTGTCTCCTCTTTCACTTCTGTGTCTCCTCTTTCATTTCTGTCTCCCCTCTTTCATTTCTGTCTCCCCTCTTTCATTTCTGTCTCCCCTCTTTCATTTCTCTGTCTACACTGTGCACTGCCCCCCCACATGCTGCCCCTCCTCCACCTCCCTGCCGAGTGAGATTAGAGGAAAGCTGCGGGGGGGGGGGGGGCTCAGTAAATTTAAAAAAAAAAAACGCTGCCCGGAGACTCCGCTGGAGGAATCTTACCTTTCCCCGCGTGCTGGTTTCCTCACCTCCCTTCCACATGGCTGGAAACGGTCAGGAAGGCTTGCAGGAGGATGGGGAGGAGCAGCCGGATGTGTCTCCCTCAGTAGCAGATGAGCGACACCTACTGGCTACTCCTTCCAATAATCCTCCTGCACAATCCAATTACATTGCCTGGGGCTGCCTGCTGTGGGCCTATTTAATGGAAGGGGCCTGGAGCTGCCGCTCCATCCGCCCCTACATTAATCCGGCCCTGGCCCCATACTGAACCACTAGTTGGGACTTTCTTTCCCTCCGCTGCCCCACTGAGACGCTAAGGGGAAAAACTAGCGTTCGCTAACTTCCCCTTTGCGTCCCGGTTTCCCCAGCTGATTGCAGGGCAGGCGCTGGGTCCGGCAGTCTGCCCCTTAGCGATCGCTAAGCTCGTGGATGCTGGGGCAGCGCTACAGCACAGTCCCCATTATTCCCTCCATGGCATCCATGGGACTCCATGGAGGATCGTGCTGCTGGGACTCATGACTGGCAGGATCTCGCCTCTTGCGAGATCCTGCTGGCTGGCTGGCAGAGCGATTGAAGACGGAGACATTGGACTTTCTTCCCCCAGTCTCTCACTGCTCCCGGCAGCCAGAAGCAGTGGATCGGGCCGCCATTCTCGATGTGGGATAAGAGATGAGTATTTGTTTTTTGGGGACGTTTTTGAGCTGGAGGTAACGGATTCTGCAGCAGCGCAATCCATTACCGACACCTCTGAGCTGATGTTAACTTTTTCAGTTAGCGACAGCTTTTAGGACCAAGTGATCCTAACGCTAGTTAATCTGTGCTTGAACTTTGTGCTCCCCATGTTAGGTATAGGGAGCGCAAAGTACAGTAAACCCACAATATGAATCGTTAATTAACGAGCGCTATGGAGCGCTTATGGGTTTTTTAACCTGTTAGTGATTCAAAGGCGTTCTGGCCGCAGTGACCTCTTTTAAGCTAGAGCTAACGCTGACACTAGTGTTAGCTTGAAGGAGGTGATAGAGCCTTTTGCCTCTTCTCCTGCTTAACTTGTTTTACAGGGAGTGGGCTAAATCCCTTGTGGTCCAGCAAGAGGATAAAAAGCGTTCCCTGTGGGAGAGCTCTACCTGTTGTACACGATACGAATTGCTATCAACCAGGAAATTTCTTAATGTAACGGTGGGCCTGTCCTGAGAGGCTCTTACATCTGTGGCACTTACACAAGTTTCCCAGGGTTTGGCTTGGAGGGGAGGTCTCCCTGGAGCCACTGGCCACTGAACACTTCATGGACTGTCATCCCTCTTGATGGCGGCCCTGCTTGTACGTATTAAGATGGGTGTAGATGGCAGCAGTGCATACAAGTTAGTAATTTATATCCTAATTTTTGCATCCTCATAAAACCATAACGTATAGGAGCTGTTCATTTACAATAAGCAGCCGCAACCTATGAGCCACTAGAATAGCTTGCAGCTCGATTGCGATAACTTCTGGATCCTTTAAGCTTTTAATGAATAGGTTGGAATCAAAGACCCTAGTCTTTCTCTTCTCTAACAATATGGATCTTGCCATCACTCTGAAAGACATACAGTATGAATTTGCCATGCTTCAGCTAATTCCACAATGGAGTCTTTGGAAGTGGCTTGTTTGGCTGGAGATTTGGAGCGTAGTAAATTGTTTCATATGAATTGGGAGGTAAATATGAGAAACAAGATGCATCAGACAAAAACTGATTTCTTGATCTAGACTAGGGCTGTCAAATATGTGTACTTTTGAAAGGGCACATGGACTTTGACATCTGTGGCATTTATTCTTTGCGCCTGCTTTTTTTATTCTGTATGTATATAGCTTTGATAGAATCAGCCCCCCATTCCTACTTCAGTGGACAATTTGGGTCTACCACAACAAATGAGTTTGACACATCTAATCCAGAATGTGATCTAGAATCGACAATATCAGGCTAGGTCTGTCCCTCTGGCCAGGGTTTCTTTGTCTGATAACCTACTTTTGGGAACCCTAGAAAAAGTTTGCCAACCACTAACCAAGTGCTTCCTGTATTCTTGTAGAAATTGACACCCTGGATCGGTAAGATAAAATAATGAAAATTTCCTCACCAGTATATATTTGCACTCGGCGTTATGATTGGGAGAACTGTCTTAATATATTGTATCACATTATGAAATATTATGTCTTGTCAGGTTTAGAGTAAATGCATTACTCTCATTAATAAATAAAAACGTCCAGTTTGAGTGACATGTAATAACTGATTCCTACAGTAGGAGGCGCTTGCAGTTTGACTATAATTCTGAAGATTCTGAGATCTTTTTTATGGTCAAAGTAGGTATTTTTTTACATATTCGATTTATGCATTTATTACACATCATGAGTCTCTGTACTCAGCAACAGACGCGAATAGCTTTTTACACTTATGGTATATTATGCAGTAATACATTTATTATATCCTGATTTTTGCTTTTTCCTAATGCCTCTGCTTGGTACCTGAAATGTTTTGTGGCATACGTCTTTGACTATCAGGGTTATTCAGAGAGCAGGGAAAAGTAGGAGAATGACTGGAGAATGGAAAAATCTAGGTCAAACTAGCCAAATTCTCCCATTCATCTCACTTTCCAAATCAGCTATTTTGACCTAGAATTTTCCATTCTCCAGTCATTCTGCTTTTCACCGCTCTCTGAATAACCCTGTATATCTTGTTTTCCCTGCATTACACTGCCTTCACTTAATGCGGAAAGCGAACCTGTTCCAGTCCCTTGATAAAACCTGTTGAAATATCGGGGTCTTCTTATAGGATTCGTGTTTGTTATGTTTGATGTATATGCTGGCAGTTCTGTCTACTCTAGAAAATGAGATAAACTATAATAAAGATTTACCTGCATTATAGGATTAAACCATCCTTTCCCCAATTAAAAATGCAGCTTTCCTTCTGGAGACTGTGGAGACACAGGTTTGAATCCCGGCAAGAGCACCTCTCCAGTAAGTGTCCTTTGGAGGACACCTAACGGTACATACTCGCCACCTAGGACATACTTGAAAACGAGAGAAATCTCAATGTATCCTTCCTGGTAAAATACTTTATATAAAAAAAAAAATGATGTCAATCTGTGACTGTGGTTATTAGTGTATCTGCACATGTTGGCAACCCAAGAGGACATGAACCTAGTCAGTCAACAAATGCAAGCGTGTTTACAATATACATGTACACAGTGTATTGATCCCGAGGGCTGGTGTTAAGATTAAGAATTGACATTTTATATTTGCTGATATTTGTTCTATGGAGGCGGCACATGTCATATTTTTTACACAGTGATTTATTGTCACTCGCGCCAGTGTGAAGAGTTAGGATGCCATAGATACTTTATAACATACAGAAATTTTATCAAGATGCCACTGATGACCCAACGCCACATTCACTCACCCATCAGCCCAATGGTGAGTGTTTGGCACTATAGCATGCATTTCAAACAAAGCCAAGGGTTGGGAAGACTGAGGCTTTTTTGGAAAATGTTTGAACGGTCTAAAGGTCCCTGCCTGTACCAAGGTGGTTGTGACCCTCCCTTTAGTTGGATTCAGATGTAAAAAATAATTACACCGGAGAGGCTACACTCATATTTAATCCATATGCTGAATGGAGTGCATTGTTATAGGTATACGTACTCAAAAATCCATCATAATACTTTTTTTATATAGCACCAACGTAATCTGCAGCACTGTATACAAGATATGTGAAGCCTATATTCTACATGGAGCTAAATTCAGAGGTCTCCTAGAACAGATTGCACATTTACGACATGTAGGTGCTCTCTCATTCGACGCACTTCGGTAAGTTCAATTCTCCGACCCTGCAGTGAATTTAGCATTCACTGCAGGGTCCCCGAAGTGCGACGAATCGTCTCACCGAACACCGCCGATAAACTGCTGAAATACCAAATCGATCAGATAAAAAGCCAAAAAACCACCGACCGCATCCTCAAACTGCCAAAAAGTCGCTGAATCAATCCAAATGCCTCCGACGATCCATTGAACAGACCGGCTAATGCATCTGAAAAAAACCGACCAACTGCCGAACAGGGGTAAGAAAAAACAGCAACTTTTAAAAGGGGTTTTAAAAAAAAAATAGTGCATGAAAATGCCTGGAAACAATATATAAGGTCCTATGAACTTCTCTTCTTCCCTCCATCCAAAACCAACATTCCAGCACCTATTTCCCTTCAGGTGAATGGTGCCACCATTACTTCTACCTCTAAGGCTCGTTGCCTCGGGGCCTTCCTCGACCCTGATCTCTCCTTCACTCCTCACATTCAGTTACTTACCAAATCTTCCACCTAAAAACATTGCACGCATCCGTCCCTGTCTTAATCAGGACTCTGCTAAAATGCTCATCCAAGCTATTAATATCTCCCGCCTTGACTACTGTAACCTTCTCCTCTCTGGCCTTAAGAGATCCCGGATTTTCCCTCTGCAGTCTGTTATAAACACCTGTGCCAGGCCCCTTTGTCAATCTCTACACTGGCTTCCTGTTTCCTTCAGAATCCAATTCAATATATTGGTGCTCACATACAAAGCTCTCCATAACCGCACCCCTACCTACATTTCCTCCCTTATTAGCAGGTACATCCCGTCCCAGCCACTTTGCTCTGCCAATCATCTGATGCTATCGGCTCCACGTACCAGGCTAAACATTTTTTCCAGATCTTTTTTAAATAGTATTTTTTTTCCTGTAGCAGACCTTTTTATTATTATACATAAGACCTTATATATTAATTCCAGACATTTTCATTGAGTATTTTTTTTGCAAACAGCCTTTAAAAGTTGCAGCATTTTCTGTTTTTTTTCGACCCCATTTGTTGGCTTCTTCCAGCGGCTGGTTAACGCTCTGTTTGGCGGATCGGCAGCTTTTTTCAGATGCATTCGGCGGCTTTCCAGCGGATCGGCGGGTGTGTTTGGCTTTTTTTTGGCGGTTTATCGAATCGCTCTGATTTTTTCCGCCGGTTTTTGTGTTCAAATCGGCGGTTTTGCTACGGAGTTTCCCTACACTTCGGGGACCCTGCGCAGGGTTGGGGAATTTGATTCCACAAAGTGCAGGGAACGAAAGAGCTCTTTGAATAACCCCTTAAGTGATTCACACTGCCTAAATTTAGTGCACTATAGAGGAAATAGAAATCCGACACGTCATAAATTGTTCAATAGATTGTCAAGTCCATATTTCCTGTATCAGTCTGCGTTGTTGGGATTGACTACATCCTTCACTATATGATGAAGAGGCCCATTTGCACATAGGGGGTGGCGTTCATACTGATGGTAACTAGGTATCTAAGCAACACTTACGTTGTTGTACAGGTCCAAGGTCTGGGTAGGCAGCTGACGGTCATAGACGTAGGTACTTAGGCGAGGTCCTGGCAGGTGGCATATTTCAAAGGCGCGGGACAAACTGTGATCAGAGTGCAGTCAGTGTTCAAGCAAGGTCTACAAGGCAGTCCAGGTCATACACAGAAGAATAGCTAGGATAACGAGAAATATACTCTAAAACTCAAAAATGTAATCACTGAGAACTTCTTGATTGATAGCATTAGTATTTATACATGACCCTGCAGCAGAGTCTGGTGACGTCAGACACTGAGGACATACTATTATGCCCTTGTTGCTGTCTTCAGTATAATCCTACTCACTTCCCGTACATGCCGAGCATGCATAGTAGCCTCCATACTGGCATTCCATTATGGAGGGCAGCTCCACATGCACATTGGCGCGCAGCCTTTCTGGACTCCAGCGTTCGCTACAGAGGATCTCCTCCTGTCTTGCGGGGCTCACACACGAAGCGCTTCAGTTAATGTAGCACTCTTAATGCCACTTTGTTGACAGTTTTAGCTGTTCTATGTAAATGAAAAAAGGTTGATATTTTATCTTATTTACGTTGAATGAAATGTTTTCTTATAATGACTATGTGAGGGGAAAACGAAGAAATAAAATGTATTAAATGTTTTAGTAAAGACAGTGAAACAAGTGATAGAATTCAAAGCGATCACGTTTAGAACAGATCGATCTTTTCATAGTCTGATGTATTTTTTCATATATTACTTTTTGTAAATGTATTTTCCACAGTCCAGATATTTCCATGTAAATTTCATCATTTTAGTTGTGTGTAATATCAAATTGTCATTATACCCCATGGTCATTTTTGGCCAACATACAACCTTTAGGTCAACAAACCTTGATGTTCACCTCTGAAGAGGTTAACGTCTCTGAATTCTTGGCAGACGTGTGCGCAGTAACTGACAGGCTGGGACCTGTCAGTGTCGATTTGTAAATGCTGTCATACCTTACAGCTTGAGAAATGCTCTACATACTTTCTGTGAATGAGCTCATCTCCCTTATATTTAGAAGTAAATAAAGATGCTAACTGCTTAATAAACGGCACAATAAAGATTGCAGGAATGTTCTTTGGAGTCTTTGGAATATTGCATTTACAATTTATAAACCCATCAGCATGTTTAACAATACAGTGCATCAATGGTATTTGAATTCAGAATCTCCAGCTGTTCATGAACTCTAACTTCACATCCAGTTTTTGAAAACCTGTTTCATGTGCATTTATGGAATACCTTTCCACATGAAGTTGTCAGTGGCATTATATAATACTCTGTATTGTCTGTACTGAAGAAGTGTGTATTATATCTTGTTTTTGAAGTGTGTAGTGTATATTATTTTTGTTATTTTTTATAGACTTGTGCTATCTATATTATTTCTTAATTACATTTTTTAATTGAAGTGTATAGTACATCTTGGGCCAAATTACATTCTTCATGCAAAAACGCACGCGCAGCGTGTGAATTTGTGTGCCAAGTGTTAAATGTTACCGTTACCGAAATTACAATCCTCGCGCGATTTTTCACCCGTCGAGCAATAACGCACGTAAAACGGACGCGCACAAATGCTCGCGCAGTAACGTTGCTCACAGAAATCAGTGTGCGGACTGTTTTTTTCACGCGATTCAGCCAATCAGAATTAAGAACCACAATTATCGCACGTTAAGTTTTTGCGCCTGTCAAAGTCAATCTGAGCATATATGCTGCAGCAATAATAAATGCACACACAACTTCTCCATTTTATTGGTTTGGTATGTGTAGAATGTGTAACTAAGGGTTTTACCCCTCGCGTTAATGTTTTTTTCTGCCGGCGCAAACGTTTGCGCGTAGATTGTAATTTAGCCCCTTGTTTTTTAAGTGTGTAGTGAATATTATTTTCGTTATATTTTTATAGACATATGTAGTATATATTTTTTATAGAAGCGTGTAGTGTATATTGCTTTTATTGACTTGTGCAGTCTATATTATTTTTAATTACATTTTTTATAGATGTGTAGTATATATATATTTTTTATAGAAGTGTGTAGGATATTTTGTTTTGTTATCATTGTTTATAGAAACATGTAGTATATTCTGTTTCATTTACTATGTTTTGTTTAGAATTTTGTAATATATGTTATTTATATTTTATTTTTTTACACAGGTATGTATATATTTATATACTACACACATTTATATAAACCAATACTGAATCTTAAAGTCCTATAATAACATCATAAGGGAGGGTATTCCATGTGTGTGAAACAGAATAGGTACAATATACTTACAATAAATTTGTGGCATTATATTTAAAGAGAAAATGGAAATTTTGATTTCAAGTGTCCTTGAGAGCAAGATTTTTCGGCTGCTGGTGGGTTCAAAATTTTTATTGACTCCCATCAGTGAAAGTAATTGTAGGCTATTTTTTGTTCTACTAAAACCACAATCAAGCAATTACATTAATGATATATTATTATTTACTGTATCAAAAAACGCATTACTTTAGAGAGTCCTATCCTCTCACTCCATGATCACCCATTGCACCCTTCCTGATCTATCTCCCACACAGCCTCCAGGCATCCAACTACTTCATATACTTAGCTATTTACTCTCACCCCTGTGTCATCCCTCTCCTCTTAGGCTAGGGTCAGACTGAGGCAGTGCGAACGCGCGTGCAGGCGCACTTAATTACGGCCGCACTAGCAGCAAATGCCAGGCAATGACGGCCAATATACGAAGTACGGTCGCACAAAAGTCCGGCTGCGCAACGCAAGTGGAAAACGAACGCATTTTGTCGAGAACGTAAAACCACTAGTACGGTTGTACAGAGTGCGCTGCGTCCGCTAGCGGCGTGTTTGCGTGATTAGGAGACGTCAGACGCTGCTAATGTCCGGCCAACATAACGTCCAGATGCACAAAGTGTTTTATTGATGATCCGTACAAAATCACGGCCACAAATGCGCATCGTATGACCGCTATCGCGTACTCCGTGAAAAAATACGTCCATTCGTTCGAACGTACTTTTTCACAGACAACGCGAAAATGCGCTCGTCTGACCCTAGCCTACGATTGTGCGCTCTAAGCAGGGTCCTCTTTTCCCATTATTCTAACGTATTTGTCAATCTTTTTGTTTGCTTGTTCCTACCGGTTGTATATTTGTATAACCCTGCGGAATTTGTTATAATTTACAATTATTTATAAAGCACTTATATTAAATCAGAAGTATTCAATGACTTTTGTTGTGTATAAATGTTGCAGCCAGTGATGTCTTGAAATTCAGAAATGTAATATAGATTTACTCTATTCAGAAAGTCAGGGCTGTAATATAGGCTTATGAAGGACTATTATAAGCAATGGAGGGAGTGAAGGAGTAGTAAGATATTAAAATAATTTCTTTGTAATATTTACGTTAATTACTTTGGTTCAATTTAATTATGTTAGCTTCTTGAAAAAATACTGTTGCGTTTCAACCAATATTTTTTTGAAAATATTGGCTATTTAATAAAAAAATTCAGACACAGCTGAAAATCAAAAAAATTATGCTTTTCAGGAAAAAAAACAGGCCTGTAAAATCCCAAGAAACCATATTATACAGCCAGCATCATATTGATTTGTGGTTCTATTTGAAAATTCAATGTTCAAATGAAGGTTTCAGTCTGATGTATGCCAGTCTCGGCGAGTGCCAATTAGAGGAAGATCTGGACACAAGTGTCAGACACTCTACCAGTTTTGTCTAAGAGCTGGACTTCAGAATGGAATGGCAGCGTCATTGTTCATTTTATGAAAAGCAGATAATACCACGGTCTTAGAACAACAACAACAACAAAATTCTGTTTAACTTTTACATTTTACATAGTTATGTTTGGTATCATTAGGCCAGACCCTAACCTGTCCAATGACACCTCGCTTGACTCTGTGGGGTGTATAGAATAAAAATACACAGGTCCAAAGAACCAGGTCCTTTCAGAGATGTGGCTCCTTACATTTTAAATGAAACAGTGCATAGTAATGCACTGAGTCATCTCCACACTTGAGAGATGTGGGAAATGGGAAAGTGAATTATTGCAGAGGCATTGTTCATTTTATAATTGAAAAGTGGACAAAGCTGCTGCTTTAGAACAAAAAAAAGGAGAAATAATTATTTGATTTTCTTCTGTACATGTTACATTGTCCTGTTTGGTGCCACTGGAAATGCTAGACATCCAGTGATGCCTTACTTGATCTTGTGGGGTGTATGGAATCATAGATACAGGGGTCCAAGTGAACCATGCATCTCCTATAATGGGATTTCAGCTCCTGGAGAGCACATGCCCCTGTGCCCAATCCCTGAAACCCCAGTGGTACCAATAATTGTGCTGAAATTTTAAAATAAATCAAAATGCTGGTATGCCCTTAATTATATCTATGTCAGGGCTCAGCGGGCGCCGCCGACCCGGCGTCCCGCCAGGCCGCCGACCCAGCGTCCTCCTTCCCGGCTCCGGGGTCGGCGTCCTCTTCGCATCCTGTGCGTGCGCTGTATGCGAGCGCGCCGCCGACGGTTCCGGATTTAGCCCTCCCGGTGGCGCGACGTCACCTATCCCCATGTGACCGCGAAGGACCAATCAGCAGGCAAGGCGCCAGATTTAAACCTGCTTTTCCCATTCCTCAGTGCCCTTTCGCGGTTTTGCTTGTCTGACCCTTAAGTGCTCATTTATTTCACTCTGTACGAATTACTGTGTATGACCTGCTATCTCTCTCGACTTGTGTACCTCTATACCCCTTGACCCGGCTTGTTACTCGACTCTGTTTTCGCTTATACCTAATTGGTCCCTGATATACTATCCGTGCTTATCTGCGTTTACACCAGCCACTCTAAGGACTGGTTCCTGTCCTCCTCGTGTGTCTCTGCCTTATAGGTCACCTCCTGTTGTTGCGTAACCCAGCCATTCTAAGGACTGGTACCGCATTGTGTTACTCTTGTTATACTGGCACTACCGTTACGTACCCTTGGTTTGTGTTGGCCTGACTACAGGGCAGCCCTCGCTATTTGCTTTAACCCAGCCATTACAAGGACTGGTATCTCTTTATAGCACTCGAGGCTCCTGTTTATCCTTAAGGCTAACCGTTCGTCCACCCTCGGGTACGTGAGCGTGCCTGACAATCTACTGAGTTTGAAAGTTAGCCGAATTTCAGCTGAAAAATCAATATGTTTCGGCGATCGAGCCAAATAAATTTTAGTCCGTTGTATCTTATGCTCCCTTTCTACAGTAAACACCCTTTTCTACCGTTATTCCCCTGACTGCAATAGTTGTGTTTATTGTGCAACATTTCAGATGTAATGTTCGCTTATCAGGACTTTTATCTTTCTGTTCATCTCTTCTGTTTATCAGATGTTTTATATTAGCCAGCTTAAAATAAGTAAATAAATAACAACCTATCTACACTCGCTTCACTACTACTAGTTGTAGCAATTTACACCGGAGGGGTTTCTCGCTTCACTCCTGTGCAGGATTATATATTATTAATTCCTGATTGCATGCGTATCTTCAGTTTTTCTTCCACACAACATTACAAACATCACTTTCTGCTTATCTTACAGCTCTGTTCTGTCCAAAGTCTGACATACATAAGGCAGTCAATCATCCAAGAAACGTCCAGTCCATTCATGCATAACATGTAGTACAAAGAACATTATGTGCTGCGCATGGCACAGAGCTCATGTTTTCTTTAGTATGAATGAGTAGTCACTTGAAAACAAGAAGTACAGGGAGTTAATTTAACATTTCTACTGGTAAGTGACATCTTGTATTGCATAATTTATGCACCCAACAAGGATTGTTTGTTTAGATTATTGTTCGGTGTTTTACAGTGTTCCATTAAACAAAGTAAATGTACATTCTATAGGGTAAAGATAATTATGGTTAATTCATATAAAGAGAGTTATGTTGAGGTAAATCTTAAATTTGAAAGTCTAAAAAAACATCAGCTTGTGATCATAACTATGGGGCCCTATTCCAGCTGGACCGTGTACATTATCAAGTGAGGCAATAAATGTGTCAGTCCAACTCGTTAATTGTAACCCCTTCCCTGTTCCTATTCTGCCCCAGCTTAATATGCATTTACAATTCATATACTTTATAAATCCCAAATGCTGAGGGAGTAGGTGCTTCAAATTGATGCTCAGTCATTTATTATTCAAAATAGTGACCTCCCCTTCCAGAAAAGGGTATCAGCTTGTAAAGTATGTTCTTTCGTGCTCTTGTAGATGCATAATAAATCAACACAGAAAAAATTAAAAAGAATTAGACTTCATCCAGAAGCATAGAGCAGGGTGTGATCCACCACTTCCTGTCTCCGTTGACTGAAGGACACAGCGAACAAATCGTTCCTTGGTGTCCTTCTACCGGCAATGCACTATTCTGCGAGATCACTCACATGTAATCACATGCATCAAATCGCAACGGAATCATATTGACTCCAGTTGAGAACAGCAGCGACAGCATGCAGGTCAGCTCCTGGTTTCTTTAGCAGCTCCCTAAACAAATGAATTGATACAATTTTTGATCTTAGCAACTTGGCTCGAAAAAGCAGCCACACTATTTTTAGCTCTATTTTCTCTGTTTTTTTTATTTTAAAAATTCTAAACACATTGAGGAACAGGGGTGTCAAACTCAATTGTTAAGGAAAATTGAATTTTGTATTGAAAAAGGAATTAAATACTGAAAATATAACGTTTATACACATGAATATGGACAAATGAGAAGGAAAGCTGGACTATCATGGCCAAAAATAAGTCCTCACTTGGATTTAGCTTAAGCAAATAGGCGAGCCTTCCATTGGATAATGACTGTAGTGATTAATATGTTTCAGCTGTACAAAATGAGGTCATGTGACTCACTAATTATACTGAATGAGCAAAGCCCCGTTCAATACGTTAGCAGCTGCTGAATTGCTGCAGCGCAGCACTTCAGTTTGCTGCAGCAGTGTCGTTGAACGCTTTGGATGCGAATTTTGAATCCAAAATGGCCAACAATTTTTTAATGAAAGATGCAGATTGTTTTTCGTATCACTCGGACAAAATATAATAAAGAGAAGCAGTCAGCACAATTCCGTTTTGTATGCACACACCACAAATGATAGTTTTTATTGAATAAACGTTATGGTTACTTCTGAAACAAAATCTAAATTGAGCTGTAATATAGGTCTATGTGCAGGGGGAAATAATAAATAAATATTTTGTGCTTTGGTGAACAAAAACCTCAAAATTAACATTGCTGTGCGGAATTGTTGCTTGCTGCATGGCGGCGGCCATCTTTAATACGTCACACTCAGCTACTCGCAGCATCTCCTCGGGTCGCTGCAAGTGCTAAGTTAGCAGTGCTGAGCGCTGAGTGGCTGAACGGAGTTCAATGGCAAGTTGCTAACTTAGCACTTGCAGCGGCTGAGGTATTGAACGCGCCTCTGGCTTTTCCATCAATGGATTTTTTTCTTCCCTGATGGCACAGCGGGCATATTCCAAGATGGCAATGCCAGGATTTATTGGGCTCACATTGTGCAAGAGTGGTTCAGGGAGCATGAGACATCATTTTCAAACATGGATTGGCAACCACACAATCCAGACCTTAACCCCATTGAGAATCTTTGGGATGTGCTGGGGAAGACTTTACGTAGCGTCCAACTCTCCCATCATCAATACAAGATCTTGGCCACAAATTAATGCAAATGTGGAAGGAAATAAAGCTCATCGAAATGATGCCACATTGAATGTGTGATGTAATCAAAGTAAAAGGTGATCCAATGAAATATTAGAGTGTGTGACTGTGGCAAGGTATAATGCCACCGTATATTTATCTAAGCAACACATTGAAAGAACACTTGTGAGATATATATACACATATACACACTGCATGGTGCATAGGTCCATAACTACCAGTTCACTTTATGGTACTCATACAATCATGATTCCATCCGCTGGGTGATCTCAGTCACATCAGGTTTCCAAAGTGGTTGTTTGAAAGGAGCAGCTAAATCTCCTTTTCAGAAGATAAGGGTTACCCGTGGAAATAACTAAAGAGACAGACAGATTGATGTAGAGACCTGTGATAATCCTGCCGTAATATGTCTTATGATGTATAATGTCTGGTAAGTACACTCTTTGACATCTCTAGGCATAGAGACATGTTTCAAAACATTAGAAGCCCCATTACCCCCCGGGTGAAGCTTTTAAAGAAAATATAAAAATAAATAAGTAGAAAGTTTACATTGGAATAAAGCCAAAACGTATAAGATTTCATGTTGACAACATCTGAATCAATCTGTATCTAAGTTTTACTATCTGTGCATGTCTTTTGCTCACCCATCACTATGGTTTCTTCACATTTAATTTTAAAGGTTAGGTATGATTAAATTCATTGATGTGTAAAAATAATTATGATTATATTAGCACTAATAAAAATGCTTATTACACAAACAGCCGCACTCACACGATACCATTAACTATATCTCCCCTCCTGCTTGAACCTTGTGAAGTGAACACATTCAGGTCTATTCAAAGAATGGCGAAACTCGGGAGAAAGACTGGAGAAGTGAAAATTCTAGTTCAATATAGCCAAACCAGAAAAATTCTCCTATTTGTCTCACTTTCCAAATCGGCTATTTGGTCTAGATTGTTCTCTTCTCCTGCCAGTTCTCCTGGTTTTCACCTCTCTCTGAATAACCCTGGTAGTGACTCAGAATGCTTTCATTCTGCGCCTTCATATCTTGTTGCGCTACCATTAAAGATGGAAGAGGTTGAGATATAATATTACATATTTCTGTGTCCTCCATTCAGAGCAACCACAGACTGGAACGTAGCAGAAATTCGGAGTACTTAAGGCTCTCTAGGGTTTACTGTAGCAATGATGACAAAGTACAAAGTGTCACTCATGCTTGAAAATTGATTGCGCCCTTAATGTAGTGTGGACAAATCTACTGTATAATTCTGCTTGCGCCAAAATAGCCATTCTATAAAGAAGTTTTAAGTCAAAATCCGATTTGCTTACACGATCTATGACTGATCTCAATAAAACTACTTAGGACAATACAGATTTGACTTAAGACATCATATACACACCTACTAACTACTACAGTGGTAGGGGGAGACTTTGAGGGTTGCCATCTACCACTATCTTCTGGCATGTACTGTTTGCCTCTGCACCAGATGATGCCACCGAACCACCATATTAAGCCAATGATGCCACCTTATCACAGCGTCATTTTGATGACACCCCCACACAACTGCATCACACCAATGATGCCTTTTTACCGCCAAATCATTCTGTTGACACTCATTACCTCTGCGTTTACAAACTTGCACATTCTGGCACACCCTGTCACCATGGCCAATGAACAGCATCCTGGAACTTTAAGTATCCATACTTGCCCTTCTTCATGGACCTGTTGTGGTTATACCAATGCGTAATTAGGTTTATGATCCTGATCTTTTTATTTTACTTTTTCTTGGCTGCCAATATCCTTGTCTGTCTCCAGTCCCTGACCTTGACTTTCTTTGTGACTCTGAATTTTTCTATCCCTTGACCTTGGTTTGTTTTCTCTTTGCTGTTCTCAACTGTGCCTATGAATCACTACTAAAAGTGAAAATGGCATTGTTGTTACTAGAATATAAGATTGCTACAATTTTCTGATGAACCAACACTCAGAACACCAGAGCAAAGGATGAAAATCGGTCTTTGTTGGATGGATGGTTGTCAGATGGTTGTACTAAACAGAAAATGGACAGCTGTGATGAATATTGGATGCAGGTCATGGCCAAAGTGGTGACGACTATCCTATTTGGAGGTCTGTTGAAGTTCTCCTTTTGAGATGCTGAGTTTCAGACTTGCCTTCATTGAGATTCTCAAACCTTTGTCCTTGAGCTGGACCAAAGCTGAGTGAGCTCAAAACTCAGAAAAAATGCTGAATCTATTAACAAATATAGTTAAATCTGTCTCTGACCAAGAAGCACAAATATTCATCACAGCCGTTGCAGAGTTCGTGTAAGGTTTTTAAACATGACCATATTGTAAGTTTAGGAAACAATCCAATACCTGTTGAATTTATATATAAATCTGAATATTTTGCAGTGATAAATATGTCAAGAATGAAATCGCAGGCACATAATTCAGAATATTCAGGTCTGTGTACCTGTGAGTTCATGTTTGACATATTTATCATTGAAAAAGGATCTCGTTGTTTGACTTGTTCTTATTATTTGATTTGTTTGACTTGCAGTTGCAGGTTTCACCTTTGGATGCCACATAATGTTTACTTTGTATTTATTATAAATTTATATCCATTCCAATATATGGTTACTGAGTGTTCATGGTTTATTCGCCATTGCTCGCTGTACTATTTAGAGATTTGTTTACTTCCCTGCCTGTTCACATTCCATTGGTGTTACTGTGCCTCCAGTAGGTTACATCACGTTATGTAGCTGGGCTCCACGTCGATTCCTAAATTTTCTTTCCTTTTTGTTATAAAAATTGACCATTATGTTGTATCTAGAAAAAAACAAAACAGTGTTATTACTATATTTACTAAGACTTCAATGTGTGCTTCTACTTTGGAGTATTAGATAGATATATTGACAGAGGCATAGAGAGAAATTGATAGATAAGAGATAAATTAACAGATAGACAGACCTCGAGAGCAAGAAAGAGGCAGATATATTAAGAAAGACATACAGGGTTATTCAAAGAGATCCGAATGGCTGCCAAAAGGGAAGCGAACGCTGAAAATCAGCGTTCGGTTACCTTTCTTGGCCATTCGGTTATCCAGAGAGCAGGCAATTCGCCAAATCCTGGCGAATTGCCTGCACATACGGTGGCTGTTAGTTACCTGTTCGAGGGCAGTGAAATCCCCATAGAGAAGCAATGCGTCGGTTATTCAGAGAGCAAAACCCAGCAGTGAAAAGTTGCCGAATTGTCCTGTCATTCGGTGGTTTCCTGCAGCAGGTTTATTCAGGCGAATCACATAGGCTTCAATGTTAAAAATATTCCCGTTTTAATTCAATATCTAATAAAACGTTCATTATAAAATTCTGCAGTAAAGAGTCTCTTTATTTATAGATTTTTTAGGATATTTTAAGCATTTTTCGGGATTTTTTTTTAAAAGAGAATTTCCGACTTTTTTTTTTAACTTTACTTATTTTTTCTGTAACAGCCCTTTTTATTATCATTCATTGGACCTTATATGTAAATTTCAGACATTTTCGCTCAGTAGTTTCTTTGCAAACAGCGTTTCACTTTTCAAACATTCAAGCGAAATGTTTTTTTAATTTATTCACTCCATTCGTCTGCGGTGTCGGGTTTTTCCGGCGGCTGCGCTGCGTGTGATCGGCTCCTGCTTGGGTTTTTCCAGCGTTTTCGGTGGGGTTAATCCAGATGTTTTTGCGGGTTTTCAGTGTGCATTCGCCGGGTTTTGCGGTGAATTCAGCGACTTTTCCCTGCAATTCGGGGACCCTGTGGTGCTTGCTGAATACATTGCAGGGTCGCCGAAATGGGATCGCCAAATGGAACCGAATTGAAGAGAACAAAAAGTCACCGAACGTGCGGTGACTTTCGATTCTCTTTGAATAACCCTGATAGATAAATATAGACATGGATATAATAAAAACAGACAAACTTTCTTCTTGACAAACACAATTCAAGTCATCTAAAAAAAAAAAAAATCACTACACAAAGTGAATTAAAACTATATGATGGACATTTAGGTGGTTTTCTAAATGAGAGATAAAACAAGATTAAACTAGTCAGTGACCTTAACAAACAGCCACTAGGATTTATGATCTGCGGTAAAAAGAATTTAGAAAATATGCCATGCAATATCTGTTGATAGAATCACACGCTATCTCCCAAAGTGTTTTTGATTTGGAAAACTAAGGATTGCAGTTTGTCACTTTATATCTGCCACAGAAGCGCACCAAGGTCAAACAGAAATGTACACAACTATCCCTATAAAAACACACAGTACTCACAAAATGCAAACACTTTTAAAACAAACAAGCGCTGCCTTGTCATTCTAAATCGTGAAAGTAAAAAATATAAATTCTGGACCTAACATTGGTGACAATTTTATTAACTTTTTTTTTTTTAGGTAAGCATGGGCGTTTTGATTCCAATGATCATTTACCAAAATAAGGTCACCAAAATATAAACATGATTTACAAAACGCATGCCATGACCAAAACAAAAAAGCAAGATGTAATAGTGTCACGTCCGGGGTTCCCTTGGGTACCCAGCCGCACCATCCTGGCTGCTCACTGGCCGGCCACTGAGTATTAATGCCAGCTCTTGCGGACTCCGGTCGTTAATGCGGTTTGATAACACGCCACTCACTGGATTAAAAATCCGAAACATTCATTTTCATCATTGCCCTGTCATGGTTCCTACCAGATAGTGCACTTTTGTTCTCCATTATACTGTATACCTGTGTATTGAACCTGGCTCTGTTTTGACTAAACTCCTGGCTATTGACCCTTGCTTGTCTCGTTTTTCTGTGTATTGATCCTGGCTCTAGTCTGACCACTCTCTTGTCATTTACCCTTACTTTTCCTGTCTTTCGGTGTATTGACCTTAGCTCTGTTTACTGACCATTCTCTTGGTTGAATTATATATTTATTTAACCCTTTGTACCGCATGAAGGGATCGGAGATATCTGTTACAAATAGGTAAGAAGAACTGCAAATAATGTCAAAGTGATGTAAAGGGACATAATGCTCTAAGGCTGGGGTCAGACCAGCGCACTTTTAACGTGCGTTCTGGCGCACATAATTACGGCCGCACTAGCAGCAGATGACGGGCAATGACGGCCAATATACGATGTACGGTCGCACAAAAGTCCGGCCGTGCAACGCAAGTGGAATTTGAACGCATTTTTTTGAGAACGCTGATCCGCTAGTACTGGCGTACTGAGTGCGCAGCTGCGGCATACCGGCGTGTTTGCGTGATTAGGAGATGTCAGACACTGCTAATGTCCAGCCTACATAACGTCCAGACGCAAAAAGTGTTTTATTGATGATCCATACAAAATCACGCCCGAAAATGCGCTTCGTCTGACCGTTTTTGCGCATTCCGTGAAAAAATACGTCAATGCGTTCGGACGCACTTTTTCACATTCGCGGGGAAAAATGCTTTCGTCTGACCCTAGCCTTAGCCCACAAGCTCCACTATTCGTATATACGGAGTGACTGATGGAATGTGCTCAGCATAAAAGGAGGTTCATTTCCTGAAATTCTCATAAAGTTCTAATCATTTGCTTTAGACCAATAACAAAAAACTTTGGCTTAGGAACAGTGGCGTAGCGTGGGTTGTCAGCACCCGGGACCAGCCAAGAATTGTGCGCCCCCCCAACCTGTGCAGGGCCGGATTATCGTAGGGGCGGATGGAGCGGCCGCTCCTGGCCCCTACCTGAAAATAGGCCCACAGCCAAGAGGATGATCCGCTGGCCGGTGTTCTGACAAAATTGGCAATCTGTCAAAATCACCGGCCGACAGACCACTTCTGAACGCGTCACTTCTAGGTGTAACGTGCCCATGCAGAGGGAGACTCTCGGCCACATGACTGACATGACAGAGTGAGAGCCTCGCGGTCATTTACAGGGACGGGTTCGGAAGCTGCCTGGCAGCAGAAAAGGAAATCCTCCTGGCCTGCCTTCTGCCCCCAGCAGGCTGCACTGAGAGGCGGCACCGCCTCCTACAACGTGCTGCTGTTGCGTGTGAAGGCAGGAGAGAGGGGACCCAGACAGACGGAGGCTGAGCAGTGGTGAGTGAGCCAGCTGTCAAATACCCCCCCCCCTGCAGAAAAGTGACGATATAACCCCTTTCCAATCCTTCCGGCTCTGCAGGTTAGGGGGTTAAAAACCACGGGAGGATTGGGGGGGGGATTTAACCCCCTCCCCAATCCCCTTCCTTACAGAAGTAGGAGTTAAATCATTCCTCTCCCTGCAGAAAAGTGGGATTTAACCACTTCCCTGTAGTGCTGGAAGGATTGTGGAGGTTGTTAAATCTGGGAGGATTGAAGAGGATTTAAACCCTTCATCAATCCTCCCCTCCCTGTGGAACTTCAACTGGGGGGGATTTAACCCCCTCCCCAATCCTCCCCTCTCTGTAGAGTTTAGGGGGACTTAACCCCTCCCCAATCCTCCTTTCCCTGTAGAGTTGGGGGGGACTTAACCCCTCCCCAATCCTCCTTTCCCTGTAGAGTTTAGGGGGACTTAACCCCTCCCCAATCCTCCTTTCCCTGTAGAGTTGGGGGGGGAATTTACCCTCTCCCCAATCCTTCTCTCCCTGTAGAGCCTGGTCATGGGGCCTTAACCCCCTCCCCAATCCTCCCCTCCCTGTAGAGATGAAGGATTTTAACCTCCTTCCACACATCACAGAAATGGGAGAATTGAACCCATCCCCTCACTGCAGAAAAGTGAGGATTTAACCGCTTCCATACAAAGCTGGAAGGATTGGGGAGTGGGTTAAAGCTGTGAGGAATGCTGGGGATTTAACCCATTTGCTAGGAAGATGTAACCCCTCCCCAAACCTCCACACTCTGCAGAGATGGAATGGTAGAATTTAACCCCAACCTGCAGAGGTGGAAGGATTTAACTCCCTCCCCAATCTACCCCACAGAGCTGGTAACTGTTCCCACTGGGTCCCTTAGGATTTAACCCCTTCCCCTCCATGCAGAATTGACAGCTCTGTTCCCACTTGGTTCGGTTCACAGAGAATTAACCCCCCTCTCTGCAAAAAAATGCAAATCTGGGAAGGGGAAACGTATATTTAAAAAAAAAAAATCACAGAATTATTTCAATAATATTTATCTTAATATATAATTTATTATATGTAGTTAATTTTGCTAAAGTATTATAATTATATATTAAAATCAACTGTAATATAAACACGTCAGTCATAGCACACCACCGAGTCGTATAGCTAATAAGAGAACAAAAAATTTTATCAATAATCCATAGCCATACTCAAAGGTTCAGTCTCAGGATTTTTTAAAAAAATCCTGAGGGACTGAACTGTTGACATATAGATATTTTTTGCTCTCTTAGTCTTCATGGTGCTGTATATCCAACATGTGTTTTATGTGTACTCACAGCAGTAGTAACTAGAAGCAAATATTTTTTTTACTTTTATGTGTGGAATTCCTGGATTATCAGGATTATTCAGAGAGCGTGAAAAGCAGGAGAATGACTGGAGAATGAAAAATTCTAGGTCAAAATAGCCAAACCAGAAAAATTCTCCCTTTCATCTCACTTTCCAAATCGGCTATTTTGACCTAGAATTTTTCATTCTCCGGCCATTCTCCTGCTTTTCACGCTCTCTGAATAACCATGTGTATGTAATTTTATCAATATAGAATTTATTTTTGTATATGTAGCGCTGTGGTAAAATCTTGCTGTGGCAGTACCTATTTTTGGCCACAAGATGGAGACTATCGCGATCAGAGATACTGGATATTGGGACTACAATGCCCGGCATGCTTTGCAAGAAGACAGGAAGTGGGTGGGGACTGGAGACTTACATCCTCTGCCTCGTGGAGAAAGTTCCAGAGCGCGCCAGGGAAGGGAAGAGAGCAGACGCATCGAAGAGATCACGAGAGGGCCTAGGCCAGAGACCAAGAGAGACCAAGAGAGACCTGTTAGTCCAGAGAAGATCACCCAAGCTGAGGAGAAGAAGACCCGCCGTGATCCAGGCATTGCAGCAGACCGGAGGAATCGAACGGAGAGCAGGCGGTGAGCTGGAAAAGCTGTGTGGAGTCAGACAACGGATCGGGCCGCTAGTATCCCCAGTCAAAATCGGGTTACCACACACACACAGATACACACAGATACACTTTTCACATTCTGGGACTTAACCTGTGCAGGACTCATTTCCTTTTGCGAATCGGAACGGGGGTTAAAGACAAAGATACGTTCCGAATACATTTTTCTCTTTTTTTCCGCTGCGCGTTTGCCGTAATACGAAGGGATTGTATGTTTGGGGTTTTGCTACGTGTCCCTTTTCCTGAACTATCGGGAAATTGCATTGCTTTTATGTTCGGTTGCGAATATTTTATTTTCCGAAATACGAAGCCTCGTGTTTCGTTTCTTTTCCGCTACGCGTTTTACCGGGATACGAAAATACTGTAATAATACTTGTGAATACCGTGTCTCAACATCTGCTCAAATATTTTAGTAAACTATATAAATATAAAAGCTCACAACTGTGTTGGAGTATATTTATTCCCTAGTGCGGGGAGACTGACCCGTGGTTCATTTTCAGTGGCTCCTCCGGGAGTGAGCGCTACACGTGGGGGCTCGTTTCCGGGATCCAGTCTCTGGAAAAAACGCATCTAAAGGGTTAAATATGGATCCAGACACTGTTGCCGAGTGGTGTGGGGAGCACAGTAGCCAGTCAGAATGTTGTATAGTTATGGATATTCCAGCAGACACTTGGGCTGAAGATCAGATTCGCCAGGCCGTGGCCACGCTAGCACCAGATCATCGGGGGTTAATACTGGACATTGAAAAAAACCCAGATGCTTCTCACATGTATGTTCTTCTCGAATGGAGAAAGGGTGTTCCGCCATGTTTTCAGGGCACGAGCGTGAAACTGGCCGAAGAGGTGGAACTCCAACTAATTAAGCCAAGTACGCCACGTGGCGAATCCGCAAGTGTTTCCGCGCCTAGTCCGTTGGCCATGATAGGGCCTGAATTTATCGTGGCTATTGGAGATCTACTGGTTAAATGTCAGAAAACAAGCCCTCCTCACACTAACTTCGGTTATCGACGGTTAAGAAATTTTACAGGAACTGTACCAACTCCGGCGGGAGAAGAAACCTTTGAAGAATGGGTGGAACAGGCGATACAGGCTCTGGATGAGTGGGATGTCCCTGAGGCCCAGAAGAAGCAAAGGATCACCGAGAGCTTAAAGGGACCTGCGTCAGAAGCGGTGAGAAACCTAAAACTGAGTAGAAAAGATTGTACTGCTTTGGATTATTTAAATGTTCTTGAAGAAGTTTTTGGGCGAACTAAAAAGGCGGCCGAATTGGTATATCAGTACGAACACACCTATCAGAGAAGAGGTGAAAGGATGACCGAGTACATGAGGCGCCTGGATAAGATTCTACACCAGATACTCCTTAAGAAAGGGGCCGAACCGGCCGAAGTAGATAAGATCCGAATAAAACAGATCCTGAGGGGCTCTCAACCTCTAGATCCAGTGATGATGCAGCTGAGAAGCAGAGTTAGGTAACCAAGAGTTAAAGTACCTGGAACTGATCCGAGTTGTACGAGAGGAAGAGGCTTTACTAGAAGAGAAATCTTTCAGGCGGGGGGAAAGGGCTTATGCACAACCTGTGAGACATAACGACGGTCTGCAGCCTGAAAGTGACTCTCTAGATACCTATGGATCTGATGAGGACGAACAAGAACACCTAGTTGTTTTTAAATCTACAGAGAGGGCTGCTAAAGAATCGAACCTCCCTGAACGGGGTGAATTGTCCAAAACCGTCAAGGAAGTTCAGGAAGCTCAAGTTGAATTGCAACAAACGCACGCGGAACTGTGTCGGGTATTGATGAAGGTGACAGAGATGCAGGCAGAAATGCAGAAATTCTTCACAGGTATGCAGACGACGGGAGTTGCTGTGGCGTCTGGTCCAAACTCTTTAACCAAATCTCAACAAGCAACTACGTCTCCGCTCTCTAAGAAGAGATGTTTTGGGTGTGGAGAAATGGGCCATTTCCGCGCACAGTGCAAAGGCCGAAAGCCTGAGAAGGATAGAGTCAAGGGACTGTTGGAAGCCCTGGAGGGATTGTTATCTACCTCACCGGCGGGAAACGCCAGAGGGCACCAGTGAAGGAGCAACCTGAGTGCCCGAGGGTTGAACCCCGCTCCAGAAATCAAGCAAAGGCTAAGAGGGCGAAAAGGCCCAAAGCCGAGCCGACTGTAGAGCCTGCCAGGACTGAAAGAGTCACTCCCTTAGCATCCGGGTCTACGTCATGGGGAGGCAATGCACACCCAAAACCTGCACGGGCCAAGAAAAAGGCCAGGGTACAACAAACTGGGTCTAAGTGTTCGGATACCGCCACCAAGTTTCCCCGACCAACTGATAGGTCCTTCTCCTATTGTGCCAATCCAAGTGGAAGGAGTCTACACCAAAGCCCTGTTGGATTCAGGGGCTCAAGTGACATTGATCTACAGAGACTTCTACGAGAAACACTTAAAGCACATTCCTCTGCAAGAATTGAAGGATTTGGAAATATGGGGTATCGGCACTGAGAAACTCCCTTATGACGGGTACCTGCAAGTGAAGTTGGAGATCGGATCTGAAGTCATCGGGCAGTCTGGGGGTTGTGATGCATTGGCTATTGTGTGTCCTCGACCCTCGGGTGCGAACAGAAGCTCCCTGATAGTGGGGACGAATACTGACCTAGTGCGGCGTCTCCTGACGCCTATCGTGTTGGAAGAAGGTTCAACTCAAGGAGTACACCCAATGTTATGTCCGGTTTATCAGAGGATGGTTGAAGAAAGAAAGGCACCTGCCGAGGTGGGAAGATTGTGGAGACTGGGTGGAACAGAGAAGGTTCTGCAAGCAGGAGAAGTAGCGAGTTTCCGGGCTTCAGTCAAGTTGAATGGATCGCAACCAGGGCCCTATGTGGTGCTAGGAACCGATTTTGATCATGGGAGTGAAACCGGAGTCGAAGTAATTCCTGAAATAATCTCCACCAAAGCTCTGAAGAGAACACGAGGAAGAGTCTCGGTCAGTGTGTGCAACGTGACGGATTTTCCAGTAGTCTTTAAAGCACGAATGCCTATTGGGCAAGTAGAGTCTGCTACACCCCTCTCTACCGATTCAGGAGGGGGAGAGGGTAAAGAGATTCCAGATGAAAGATTCTACCCCAAGGACGCTCCTATTTCACCTGAATGGAAGAAACGTCTTCAGTCTCAAGTTCTAAAGTGGAAGGAATTGTTTTCCAAAGATGAGTTCGATGTGGGCCTAGCTAAGAGTACTGAACACCGCATTCGATTACAAGAAGACAAGCCGTTTCGTGAAAGGTCAAGGCGAGTTCCGCTAGGAGACTTGGATGATCTGCGAGAGCAACTGAATGAATTGCAAAGAACCAAGGTGATTCAAGAGTCCAGGAGTCCATACGCATCTCCTATAGTGTTGGTCCGGAAGAAAAATGGTTCTGTCCGTTTATGCATAGATTACCGCACATTGAACCGGAGAACCATCCCCGATCAGTATGCCACTCCTCGGATTGAAGATGCCCTACAGTGTTTGTCTGGAGCAAAGTGGTTTAGTGTACTAGACCTGCGAAGTGGGTATCACCAGATACCAATGCATCCTGAAGACAAGGAGAAAACTGCGTTCATCTGTCCACTGGGGTTCTTTGAATTCAACAGGATGCCTCAAGGCCTTACGGGGGCTCCAGCCACGTTCCAACGGTTGATGGAGAAGACAGTCGGGAGA
>RXON01003854.1:0-101709 GCA_009667805.1 Leptobrachium leishanense
CCCCTCACAACACTGCTCCCATGATGACATCACCCCCCTCACAACACTGCTCCCCCTCACAACACTGCTCCCATGATGACGTCACCCCCTCACAACACTGCTCCATGATAATGTCACCCCCCCTCACAATGCTGCTCCCATGATGACATCACCCCCCTCACAACACTGCTCCCCCTCACAACACTGCTCCCCATGATTGACGTCACCCCCTCACAACACTGCTCCCATGATGACATCACCCCCCTCACAACACTGCTCCCATGATAACGTCACCCCCCTCACAATGCTGCTCCCATGATGACATCACCCCCTCACAACACTGCTCCCATGATGACATCACCCCCCCTCACAACACTGCTCTTATGATGACGTCACCCCCTCACAACACTGCTCCCATGATGACGTCACCCCCCTCACAACACTGCTCCATGATGACGTCACCCCCTCACAACACTGCTCCCATGATGACGTCACCCCCTCACAACACTGCTCTTATGATGACGTCACCCCCTCACAACACTGCTCCCATGATGACGTCACCCCCTCACAACACTGCTCCCATGATGACGTCACCCCCCTCACAACACTGCTCCCATAATGACGTCACCCCCTCACAACACTGCTCCCATAATGACGTCACCCCCTCACAAACACTGCTCCCATGATGACGTCCCCCCCTCACAACACTGCTCCCATGATGACATCACCCCCCTCACAACACTGCTCCCATGATGACGTCACCCCCCTCACAACACTGCTCCCATGATGACGTCACCCCCCTCACAACACTGCTCCCATGATGACGTCACCCCCCTCACAACACTGCTCCCATGATGACATCACCCCCCTCACAACACTGCTCCCCCTCACAACACTGCTCCCATGATGACATCACCCCCTCACAACACTGCTCCCATGATGACATCAACCCCCTCACAACACTGCTCCCATGATGATGTCACCCCCCCTCACAACACTGCTCCCCCTCACAACACTGCTCCCATGACATCACCCCCTCACAACACTGCTCCCATGATGACGTCACCCCCTCACAACACTGCTCCCATGATGACATCACCCCCCCTCACAACACTGCTCCCATGATGTCACCCCCCTCACAACACTGCTCCCATGATGACATCACCCCCCTCACAACACTGCTCCCATGATGACATCACCCCCTCACAACACTGCTCCCATGATGACGTCACCCCCTCACAACACTGCTCCCATGATGACGTCACCCCCTCACAACACTGCTCCCATGATGTCACCCCCTCACAACACTGCTCCCATGATGACATCACCCCCTCACAACACTGCTCCCATGATGACATCACCCCCCTCACAACACTGCTCCATGATGACATCACCCCCCTCACAACACTGCTCCCATGATGTCACCCCCCTCACAACACTGCTCCCATGATGACATCACCCCCTCACAACACTGCTCCCCCTCACAACACTGCTCCCATGATGACATCACCCCCCCTCACAACACTGCTCCCCCTCACAACACTGCTCCCATGATGACGTCACCCCCTCACAACACTGCTCCCATGATAACGTCACCCCCCTCACAATGCTGCTCCCATGATGACATCACCCCCTCACAACACTGCTCTTATGATGATGTCACCCCCTCACAACACTGCTCCCATGATGACATCACCCCCCTCACAACACTGCTCCCATGATAACGTCACCCCCTCACAACACTGCTCCATGATGATGTCACCCCCCTCACAACACTGCTCCCCCTCACAACACTGCTCCCATGATGACATCACCCCCCCTCACAACACTGCTCCCCCTCACAACACTGCTCCCATGATGACGTCACCCCCTCACAACACTGCTCCCATGATGACATCACCCCCTCACAACACTGCTCCCATGATGACATCACCCCCCTCACAACACTGCTCCCCCTCACAACACTGCTCTTATGATGATGTCACCCCCTCACAACACTGCTCCCATGATGACATCACCCCCCTCACAACACTGCTCCCATGATAACGTCACCCCCCTCACAATGCTGCTCCCATGATGACATCACCCCCCTCACAACACTGCTCCCATGATGACATCACCCCCTCACAACACTGCTCTTATGATGACGTCACCCCCTCACAACACTGCTCCCATGATGACGTCACCCCCTCACAACACTGCTCCCATGATGACGTCACCCCCCTCACAACACTGCTCCCATGATGACGTCACCCCCTCACAACACTGCTCCCATGATGACGTCACCCCCCTCACAACACTGCTCCCATAATGACGTCACCCCCTCACAACACTGCTCCCATGATGACGTCACCCCCTCACAACACTGCTCCCCCTCACAACACTGCTCCCATGATGACATCACCCCCTCACAACACTGCTCCCATAATGACGTCACCCCCTCACAACACTGCTCCCATGATGACGTCACCCCCTCAGAACACTGCTCCCATGATGACATCACCCCTCACAACACTGCTCCCATGATGACATCACCCCCTCACAACACTGCTCCCCCTCACAACACTGCTCCCATGATGACGTCACCCCCTCACAACACTGCTCCCCCTCACAACACTGCTCCCATGATGACATCACCCCCTCACAACACTGCTCCCCCTCACAACACTGCTCCCATGATGACGTCACCCCCTCACAACACTGCTCCCATGATGACGTCACCCCCTCACAACACTGCTCCCATGATGACGTCACCCCCTCACAACACTGCTCCCATGATGACGTCACCCCTCACAACACTGCTCCCATGATGACATCACCCCCTCACAACACTGCTCCCATGATGACGTCACCCCCTCACAACACTGCTCCCATGATGACGTCACCCCCCTCACAACACTGCTCCCATGATGACGTCACCCCCCTCACAACACTGCTCCCATGATAACGTCACCCCCCTCACAATGCTGCTCCCATGATGACATCACCCCCCTCACAACACTGCTCTTATGATGATGTCACCCCCTCACAACACTGCTCCCATGATGACATCACCCCCCTCACAACACTGCTCCCATGATAACGTCACCCCTCACAACACTGCTTCCATGATGTCACCCCCCTCACAACACTGCTCCCCCTCACAACACTGCTCCCATGATGACATCACCCCCCTCACAACACTGCTCCCCCTCACAACACTGCTCCCATGATGACGTCACCCCCTCACAACACTGCTCCAATGATAACGTCACCCCCCTCACAATGCTGCTCCCATGATGACATCACCCCCCTCACAACACTGCTCCCCCTCACAACACTGCTCTTATGATGATGTCACCCCCTCACAACACTGCTCCCATGATAACGTCACCCCCTCACAACACTGCTCCCATGATAACGTCACCCCCCTCACAACACTGCTCCCATGATGACATCACCCCCCTCACAACACTGCTCTTATGATGACGTCACCCCCTCACAACACTGCTCCCATGATGACGTCACCCCCTCACAACACTGCTCCATGATGACGTCACCCCCTCACAACACTGCTCCCATGATGACGTCACCCCCTCACAACACTGCTCCCATGATGACGTCACCCCCTCACAACACTGCTCCCATGATGACGTCACCCCTCACAACACTGCTCCCAGATGACGTCACCCCCTCACAACATGCTCCCCCTCACAACACTGCTCCCATGATGACATCACCCCCTCACAACACTGCTCCCATGATGACGTCACCCCCTCACAACACTGCTCCCATGATGACGTCACCCCCTCACAACACTGCTCCCATGATGACGTCACCCCCTCACAACACTGCTCCCATGATGATGTCACCCCCCTCACAACGCTGCTCCCATGATGACATCACCCCCTCACAACACTGCTCCCCCTCACAACACTGCTCCCATGATGACGTCACCCCCTCACAACACTGCTCCCCCTCACAACACTGCTCCCATGATGACATCACCCCCTCACAACACTGCTCCCCCTCACAACACTGCTCCCATGATGACGTCACCCCCTCACAACACTGCTCCCATGATGACGTCACCCCCTCACAACACTGTTCCCCCTCACAACACTGCTCCCATGATGACGTCACCCCCTCACAACACTGCTCCCATGATGACGTCACCCCCTCACAACACTGCTCCCATGATGACGTCACCCCCTCACAACACTGCTCCCATGATGACGTCACCCCCCTCACAACACTGCTCCCATGATGACGTCACCCCCTCACAACACTGCTCCCATGATGACATCACCCCCTCACAACACTGCTCCCATGATGACGTCACCCCCCCCCTGCCAGTGAGTGACCGGGAAGAGTCACAGGGAGCTCAGAGCACGTTGCATTCTGGGATGTCAGAGACCAGTGAGTTGGCTTTTTTGTTGTAAGAGTACAGCATTTATTTAACATTTTCTGTGTTCTGCGATCTTATCATGTGTATACTGGTATATATTTTATTAACGGTGGATGCAGATTAACCCCTTAAGGACGGGAGTAATTTTACAACTTCGGCGCTGTTTCGGAAGTAGAAGTTTGCTGAGCTCATTTTGACCGTTTTTAAGTCAGGTATTATTATACCACCCAGACAATTTATTAGGGTTGCACCGATACCAATACCGGGTACTGCAGGAGTACTTGGTACTCGTGCTGTACCCCGATATTTTTTTCTGATACCAGAAGCCGGCATTGAGCCGGCTTGCCGGCATCCGAGGGGCTGCGGCGGCTGTCCGAATGCTCTATCGGCATTCAGACAGGCCCTGCAGCTGCTCACTTTGTTTATACTTACCTTCCTTTAGCGACGCCGGGAAAGTCTTCGTGCGCGCTCCTTGAAAGGTCCCCAGCCGCGACCACGTGGGACCATGTGATCGCGGCTGGGGTCCTTCCAACGAGCGCACGCGCGGAAACTTTCCCGGCGTTGCTCAGGAAGGCAAGTATAAACAAAGTGAGCAGCTGCAGGGCCTGTCCGAATGCAGATAGGCCCTGCAGCTGCTCTCCGCTCATACTTACCTTCCTTTAGCGACGCTGGGAAAGTTTCCGCGTGTGCGCTCGTTGGAAGGACCCCAGCCGCGATCACATGGTCCCACGTGGTCGCGGCTGGGGACCTTCCAAGGAGCGCGCGCGCGAAGACTTTCCCGGCGTCGCTAAAGGAAGGTAAGTATGAGCGGAGAGCTCCAGGTGAGCTGGGGGGCAATTATCCATGAGCTGGGGGCAAATCCATGTGCTGGGGGGCATATCCACGAGCTGGGGGGCATATCCACGAGCTGGGGGGCATATCCACGAGCTGGGGGCATTATCCATGAGCTGCTGGGGCAGTATATCCATGAGCTGGGGCATATTCGTGAGCTGGGGGGCAATATCCATGAGCTGGGGGGCAATATCCATGAGCTGGGGGGGGCATATCTATGAGACCTGGGGGCTTTATATGAGGTCTGTTCTTATTGGAAAGTGTCACGACATAAAATAAAAGTATCGGTACTCGGTATCGGTGAGTACTTGAACAAAAGTATCGGTACTCGTACTCGGTCTTAAAAAAGTGGTATCGGTGCATCCCTACAAATTTTAAGTCATTGACTCGGAGGCTCCTATTTTCTTCTCTTTCTTAATATTTAATCACAGCAGTAAGAGAAAAAAGTGAACAACTGAAAAAATCTAACATGAGTTCCCCTTAGCCCCTCCCTCCAGTCCACAATCCCCTGCGGTCCATGTCTATATATGGGGTTGAACCAGGAAATGCGTCCTCTTTCTTGCTGCTCAGCAGTAGAGATAAGTATCGCTGCATTACTCCTTATACTTTTACTTGTTACAGTGTTAATATAGCGCTGGCTGGTCGGTCGTCCCGGCTATAACCTAGGGGCGGCCGCCGGCTGTTTATAAATACATATATATTTTTATTCATTGCGCTGGGTACTTGGTAATTCTTATGTGTTTTCAGCTACATTGTTTTCGCGGGCTTGTCCCCGCGCGCGCTGTGTAATCGCCGCGTTTTTCACCTCGCGCCCGCTCTACACTTCAGACTCCGCTGTGGCCGCGCCCCTCGCGCCGCCCCCTTTACCTCAGACACGCAGCCATGAGTAAATGCCGCACAAAATCCAAACGCTCTCCCTCTGCCTCAGCATCCGACTCAGTCAGGGGAGGGCTCTATAATGGCGGACGAATTTCAGGAGACTAGTGAGTCACTACAGAATCAACCTGAGGGTATCCCCTTATCTGAACCCCCATTGGGAACGGCTATGCAGGCCTCTATTACCGCAGCTGTACAGACAGCAGTCTCCAGCTTATCAGCCGACCTCCACCGCTCCTTAGAAGTTGTCATGGCGGCTGTAAATGCATTTCCTTCAACACCTGTCCCTTCTAACCCAGATTTTATTCAGTCAGACCCTGCAAGTTCCCATTACATGGGACAAAAAGCGGTTTCTAAAACTAAACACATTGCTACAGGGGCTGGCAACACCGCAACACTGCTAATTTTTGATGCCGAGTCCCCATCTCGGAAAAGAGCCCAAAATCGCAGGGCGCTTATGGCGATTGCCCCAAAAAGGCAAAAATCGATTTTTGATACAACTCCCGCAGAGGAGACCACTGGGAAGGAATTGGTTTTAGCCACCCCCCGTGGCGATACTTATGATACCCCAGATGGCGAGGATGAAGTGGCGCTATATGCGTCTGATAACGACCAATTTGATTGGGATGAATCGGAGGAACCCCCTCCTTTTTATGAAGAGGGTAACGTAATATATGACCCCCACAGAGACCCTCTTTTTTGCCCTGAGGATCTCTCCCACGGTATCCTTTACCACATGTAGAGAAATGGGTGGATGCTAACCTTAGACGGCCTTTAGACAAGGCTACTAGACAGAACATGTGGGCTGAAAGCCCTTCCACCACAGGCAAAACCTGTGTTACCCCGGAGGTCGATCCATCCATCATAAAATTTATTACGAATCGAGGGTGGACCCCTAAAACTGGCCTAGATCATGCTTTTCGCACATGCGAAGATAAGTTATTAGATATGGCAGGTCCCTTAATTAAACTTTTTAACATCGCTGAGGAAGCTAAACTAGCTAATTCCACCCGATCACCTACCCTTGTCCGCGATTGGGTTCAAAGGGCACTGTCGTTTTTTGGTAACGCTAACGCTGCTTTGGCCGCAGAACGGCGCAAATCAATACTTTTGAAAGTTGACAATCAACTGACGGCCATAGCGGACACCGACTTAGGCAGCGCAGCTCAAGGGTTTTTATTTGGGGAAGCCTATGTTAAGAGTATGGGTACGGGTACATACGCCAATACCTTTAATTCCTTAGAGAAAATCTCCTCCTCATTAAAACGAGTATTTAGGGGCCAGGTTTTTGGAAGGGCCGGTAGATATAGGGGGCGCCCTACCGGCCGTCAAGGGACCAACACTAGGTCTTTTCAAAGCTCCGCAACTCCACAACCAACAGAGTTCCAATCCTCTGGCTCCTTTTTCCCCTCTCGAACCCGTCCTTGGCGCGCTTAAGGTTTCCGAGGTTCCAGAACCCCATTCTGCGGCAGACGTCCCGCAGGTAAGATCTCTGATATTTCCCTCTCCGGGGGTTCAAGTCGGGGGTCGAATACAATTCTTTATTCACAAATGGCGAACCCTTACGTCAGATCAATGGATCCTAAATACGGTGCAAGCGTACACAATTGCTTTTATGTCAACCCCGATACAACCTCTTGTCCCAACACCACTACATTTCCCTCGGGAACAAGAGGGACTGATGGACAGGGAAATACAAGACCTATTGGTCAAAGGGGTCATACAACGGGCTCCTACCGAGTTGCCGGGATTTGTCAGCAACTTGTTTCTGGTCTCAAAGAAGGGAGGGAGTTTACGACCAGTAATCAATTTGAAAGAACTGAATTTATACGTACAGTACAACCATTTCAAAATGGAAGGTATACATTCTCTCAGGGACATCCTGCGTCAGGGGGATTGGATGGTAAAAATCGATCTCAAAGATGCTTACCTTACTGTACCAATTCACGAGACCTCTCGAGACTATCTCCGTTTCCGGTGGCAAGACAAGATCTGGAGGTTTACTTGCCTTCCTTTCGGCCTATCTTCAGCTCCGTGGGTTTTCACAAAACTTCTAAAACCAGTGATAACATCCCTTCGAGCACGAGGAGTCCATCTCGTGATATACCTGGACGATATCCTGTTGATGGCAGATATCGAATCTGTCCTGCTATCCCACCTACGGTGGACAACGGATGTACTACAGGAACTAGGTTTCCTTTTCAACATAGAGAAATCTTTGACGATACCTTCACGGAAACTGGAGTTCCTGGGCCTAGTGGTGGACTCCACCTCGATGACACTTCACCTTCCACCTCAAAAGATGACGTCGATCCCGAAAGAAATGCGAGGTATTCTCCAAAAAGATCATATTACTCTTCGTTGCTTGGCACGGATGATCGGACTGCTCGCAGCCACTCGCCTGGCGATTCCTCCGGCTCCACTATACTACAGGGCCCTCCAACGCTTGAAGGCCCATTTTCTCCGCAAGGGATTCCAATACTCTTCCCCAGTGATCCTCACCGACGAAGCCTGGGCGGACCTGATATGGTGGATCGAGAACCTCCAATATTGGAACGGGAGACCCTTGATCCAACCGATTCCGACGATTATCATAGAATCAGATGCTTGCCTCACCGGCTGGGGAGCTCGACAGGGCCCACGAGAGACAGGAGGTCGATGGTCCACATCAGAGACAACTCTACACATAAATTGTTTAGAACTATTGGCGGGGTTGTTCAGCTCCTGTGAATTACTTCTTAGATTTCCTTACAGAATTGTTTCATGACGGCCGGGCATATCGTACGATAAATGTGATGAGATCGGCTGTCTCTGCCACACATGTGGGTTTACACGGCGTTCCTATAGGTCGCCATCCGTTGGTGTGCCGTTTACTACGAGCCATTCGGTTAACTCGGATCCCAACCCCTCGTTATACCTCTACCTGGGATGTCTCGGTTATTTTAAGATTTTTGACCAGTTGGCCATCTAATGAAGCCCTTTCCATCTGACAATTGTCAGCGAAATTGTTAATGTTATTCTGTCTCTTTTCTTGTAAAAGAGTGAGCGATGTGCGTGCTTTAGATGTTCCGCAACATTCGTTCAGCCCAGTTGGGGTTACATTTGATATTGTTAGACGCACAAAAACCTCCATCACCTCGGTTTTCTACCCGTATTTGACGGATCATCCGTCTATTTGTCCAATATTGTGTTTGCAGGAATATGAATCCCGTACGGATCAGTTTCGCCCTAGTGGAGTATCCCCTCGCTTTTTGTCTATTAAGGTTCCTCATAACCCAGTATCATCAGCAACCTTAGCCCGGTGGATGCGTTGGCTTATGTTGGAGGCAGGTATTGACATCTCTTGTTTTGGTGCACACTCTGTTAGGAGTGCTATGGCTTCATCCGCGGTGTCCTTGGGTTGTCGTTTAGAAGATTTGATGTGGGCCGCAGATTGGGCCAGAGAATCTACGTTGCGTACCTTTTATTTGAAACCATGCTCACCTTGGTCTACCCCGATTCTGGATGAACTTTGAACCAGCAAATAGGAGCCTCCGAGTCAATGACTTAAAATTACTAAATTTTCCTATTACCATAACGGAAAGTTAGAATTTTAATAATGACTCGGAGGCGAGTATTTCCCTCCTCACCCTCCCATATGGTATGTTTGCTCTACTTTGTGTGTGTATATATATAAATATGTAATAAACATTACAATAAACAAACAATCTACTGTTCTTATTTCATGGGATTTTTCATATTAATGTGTATGTATAATTATTTAACTATAATAAACGATTTGTTTTATCAATTACTTCCCGTATATTATACTCCGAATTCGGCCTTTGATTGCCAGTAGCGGGAATTTTCTCTAATCCCTGGTCCGTGTTTTCTGTTCTATTTTCAGCCACCTGATTGGATTCAAGTACAGCCTTCTCAAAGCTGGTCCTCTACTCCTTACGTTTCCCCGTGTTGGTTATCAATTCCTCTACATCGGATTCTCCTTCGTTCCTGTTGGACTTATTACTCCCGGTTCCTTATCCAGTTCGCAGCAAGAAAGAGGGCGCATTTCCTGGTTCAACCCCATATATAGACATGGACCGCAGGGGATTGTGGACTGGAGGGAGGGGCTAAGGGGAACTTATGTTAGATTTTTTCAGTTGTTCACTTTTTTCTCTTACTGCTGTGATTAAATATTAAGAAAGAGAAGCAAATACTCGCCTCCGAGTCATTATTAAAATTCTAACTTTCCGTTATGGTAATAGGAAAATTTAGTAATTATATATCGTTCTTTCCGGCAGATTAATAATATATCATTATTATATGTATATATCATGCCATAACAAAAAAATGTAAAAAAAATTAGAATTTTCAATAAAATTTCAATCTTCCACAGTGTGTAAAGTGTTTTTTTTTTAAAAATTTATTATCCGAGGCTCTGCGGTCATATGCTATGGGATAGATTTGTTAAAAAAATTAGAACGGAGGAACCCATTTTTTTTTTGGGGAGAAATTGTGTGATTTTAGCTAAACCCCCCCAAAAAAAATCATTAGTGAAGCATCATTGTTCACATTATAATTGAAATGTGAACAATAGTGCTGCATTAAAAAAAAAACACATTATTTTTTATTTTTTTTTAAACTTTTATTTTACTTATAACATGGCCATGTTTGATATCATTGAAAAGGCCGTGCTCTGGCCTTTCCAGCAATATCATACATGACCCCCTAGCTGCCACCGATCAGGAGATAAAGGGGTTCTTTGAACCCCTTTATCTCCTCTAAGGGATTTCCCTTTGCAGCTAGGGGGTTCCCTGGTTAACTGACATCGCGCATGGCGCGATGAGTCAGTTGACCGAGGGGGGGGGGCCCACCGGAAATAGGCTGCGATCGGGCACAAATTAGTGCCTGGTCATGACCTGGCAACTAAGGGGTTAACCCCCCATACATCGCTGGAAAGGTCAGGCTGTGACCCTTCCAGCGATGCTGACCACAGCCGCCTGGTCCCCGGCGATGGGGAGATAGAGGGATCCAAAGGATCCCCCCTCCCATTCAGGCGCTACCCCTGCTCCGGCAGGGGGGGGACGCCTGAAACTGACGTCATCGCGCCACCGGCGCGATGATGTCAGTGCGCCGGAGGGATTCACACTGATCTGACTCCGCGGGAGTCAGAGCAGCGTGGGAGCGACCGGAGGAGGTGAGTATTAACGGAGGGGGGCTGTAAATCCCGAGTACGTACAATTACGTCCTGCGGTGTTAAAGCCAGCCTAATGCAGGGTGTAAATGTACGTCCTGTGGCGTTAAGGGGTTAAAGAGTCAGATCTTCACCACTACATTAACATAACATGGGATTGTTTCCTGTATTACTGGCTCCATCCCATAATTTCTATGTGTACATTAACATTAGATTTGAAGGTTTAGGTGATTCCTCCACCATGAACGTTTGCAGTAGCTATTTCTGCTGGTGTTCCTCACTACCTTCATCTAAATGGTTAACTTCATTAATTCCTTTGATAAGAGTTTTTGGTATAATTTTCTATATTTCTACCTTATTTCTTGACATTTGTAATTGTTTCCGTATGTTTTAACTCTGTCGCTGCTGAGGCTTTTCCCACCTCTGTGCTGAGGTCATTTTTACCGGTTTTGCTCATCATGTTTAACCGCGTTTTGAAGCTTATTTTAGTATATGACCCAGACATATTATATATCGTTCTTTCCGTCAGACTCGGTAGATTCATAATATGTCATTATTATATGTATATGTTATGACGGAATGGAGATGTTGTTCCGCCTGCGGGTGTGCTCAATCTGCGTGACCCCGTCGCTTACCGCTGGCCCGACTACCGAGTGGCGCCCACTCGGCGTCTCGTGCGGCCTGGCGTGACCCTAGGGTAGGGTTAGCGGGCGGTGGAGGGGACCCCTGCCTGGAACCAGTCCGACCACTGAGCCATACAGCACTCAGCGTCCGAGCAACTGGTTCCTTGTCCTGGTGGTGTGGGACGCCTGCGGGAATCAGCCCTAGCGGCCGCGGAGGAAGATTCGGATCTTATGGGGAAACGTTTCGGTTCTTAGGTGGGAAACGTTTCCGATCCGGGGGCGGGTGTCTCTTCGGATCTTGAGCGGTGGTGATTCGAGTCGGGAGGGGTTGGCGGGTCGGATCGGAACTGGAGGGCTTCGGATCGGTAGGGAAGGGTGCTTCGGATCGGTAAGGGAGGGTGCTTCGGATCTGGCGGGACCAGTGGGAAGTTCGGGTCTTACCGCAACTGTCGAGGCGCGGCTCCCGGCGGGGCCGTTCGGTTCGGATCGCTGTATTTCTCCGATCGAATCTTCCTGAGCAGCGCCTCTGCCCTGATGCTCGATACAGGGTCGGCGCGCTCGATTCGGATCGGATGGGCACCGTACTCTGAGGCCGCGGGGGACACTCAGATCCGAAATACGGCGGAGAATCAAGCCACACCAGACAAAGCTGAATGCACTGCAGGAACTGGGTTTATTGTTTACAGTACAAGCTTTTATTACTTCTTATCATAATTAGAATACAATGGGACTCCTTGCCCGCCCTCCCAGGACCCATTGGCCCTTAGCCTTCAGGGAGTCGCCAATTCGGACCGGATGGTCCGAATCGGCCATTTTACGATTCGAACCGGATGGTTCGAATCGGCCATTTTCCGAATCGAAATTCCAACTGCGCCACAAGGATCGGAAAATGGCGGCGAGCAAGGCAAACACAGGGGAAAATACATTACACCATAACCAACGGGAAAACACTTTATTAACACCACACAATGTCACATCTAAATAAAAACTGGTAAACGGGGTGCGTGCCACCACACCCAAGTGTCCATGTCCCCACTGTCACTGCACCGCCCCTGGCTGAGGGTGCTGGGCCATCCCGTGACACTCCTCCCCCTCCCCAAGGTCCGACGCACTCGGTTGGACCCCACCGGGTCGTACCGAGGTAGTCGGGGCTCCCCAATCCCCTGGTTCCCGGGCCGACTGTCGCGATAACCCATCTGCGTTACCGTTCTGCGACCCGGGCCGATATTGGATGGAAAAGTTGAAGGGTTGGAGAGCCAGGCTCCACCGCAACAGGCGGCCGTTCTCCCCCGCCACTCGGTTGAGCCATACCAAGGGGTTATGGTCGGTCATCACGGTGAAGGACCGACCGTAGACGTAGGGTTGGAGCTTCCGTAGGGCCCAGACCAGGGCCAGGCACTCCTTCTCCACTGCAGCATACCCCACTTCACGTGGCAACAACTTCCGGCTAATAAACGCCACCGGATGGTCCCCCCCGTCGTCCCCCACTTGACTCAGGACAGCTCCCAGTCCGAACATGGACGCGTCTGTGTGGACAATAAAACGTTTATTATAGTTGGGAGCTGCCAGCAGGGGAGCTTGGGTCAGGGCGGCCTTCAATTGTCGAAAGGCCTGTTCGCACTCCGGGGACCACAGGACTTGGCGGGGCAGGGATTTCTTGGTCAGATCAGTCAGGGGTTTGGCCAGGTCACTGTAGTGGGGTACAAATTTCCTGTAGTACCCCGCGGTACCCAGGAAGGCGAGGACCTGAGTCTTGGTCACAGGAGTGGGCCAATCCAAGATAGCCTCTATCTTGGCGGGCTCCGGCCGCTGTATCCCGCACCCCACCCGGTGGCCCAGATACTGCACCTCGGCCATCCCCACCTTACACTTCTCCGGCTTTAGGGTCAGGTTGGCGTCCCTAATCCGGCCCAGGACAGTCCCTACATGCTCCAGATGTTCCTCCCAGGTCTGGCTATAGATGGCTATGTCATCCAGGTACGCGCAAGCGAATCCCTGGAGGCCATCGAGGAGGCGATCGATTAACCGCTGGAAGGTAGCAGGGGCGTTCTTCATCCCGAACGGCATGACTCGAAACTGGTACAGGCCGAACGGGGTGATGAAGGCCGACTTCGGGGTCGCCTCCTCGGCAAGGGGAATCTGCCAATACCCCTTGCACAGATCCACCGTGGTCAGAAAATGACCCCCGGAGATCTGGTCTAGCAACTCGTCGACTCGGGGCATCGGATAAGCGTCCGTAACAGTACAGTCGTTTACCCGCCGATAGTCGACGCAGAACCTGGTGGTACCGTCTTTTTTGGGCACCAGGACCACGGGCGACGCCCATGGGCTGGCCGACGGCTCAATGACCCCCAGCTCCAACATCTCCCGGATCTCAGCCCGCATAGACTCGCGGACTGCTTCCGGGATCCGGTAGGCGGGCTGTCGGAGTGGTCTCTGGCCGGGGGTGTCCACCTGATGGACGGCCTGGTCCGTATATCCCGGAAGGGCCGAGAAAACCCCCGGATAGGCGAGAAGCAGCTGCCGCGCCTGCGCCTGTTTCTCGGGCCCTAGCTCCTCCCCCAGCTGCACCTGCTCCACCCCGGAAGGCTGCTTAGCTACCCCGGGAGTTCCTCCAAGGGAAAGGGCTCCACCTCCTCGGCCGCCGGCGCAATATGGCGTCCACCGACTCTGGCCGCTCATGGAAGGCCTTCAGCATATTGACGTGGAACGTCCGCTGGATTCTGGTGTCCGCGCAGCTCACAACCACATAGGTGGTATCCCCCAGCTGGGTTACCACCTTGTAGGGACCTTGCCAGGCCGCCTGCAGCTTGTTCTGCCGCTGTGGTTTCAACACCAGAACCTTCTGTCCCACACAGAACGAGCGGCTGCACGCAGCGCGATCGTACCACGCCTTCTGCTGAGCCTGGGCCGTCTCCATGTTCTCCTGCACGAACCCCTGGAGGTCCGCCAAGCGCTCCCGCAACTTCAGAACGTACTCCACCACGGGAACACCGTCCTCCTCCGGCGGCCCCTCCCACTGAGCCCTAACCAGATCCAGAGGACCTCGCACCCGGCGTCCATACAGCAGCTCAAAGGGTGAGTACCCGGTGGATTCCTGCGGAACCTCCCGGTAGGCGAACAGCAAGTGGGAAAGATACTTCTCCCAGTCCCTGTTCTCATGCACAAAGGCCCGGATGAGCTGCTTCAGGGTCCCATTGAACCGCTCGCACAGCCCGTTGGTCTGGGGGTGATACGGGGCGCTGTGCAGCGCCTTAACGCCACAGAGACGCCAGAGCTGTTGGGTGAGCTCAGCGGTAAACTGGGTACCCTGATCGGACAGGATTTCTCGGGGAAAACCCACCCTCGTGAACACCCTGAGGAGCGCGTCCGCTACGGTGTCCGCCTGGATGTTGGCCAAGGCCACAGCCTCGGGGTACCGGGTGGCATAATCCACCACGGTAAGAATATACCTCTTACCGGTGGCACTGGGCCGTGGCAACGGCCCTACGATGTCAACCGCCACCCGGCTAAAGGGCTCCTGGATGATGGGCATGGGGTGCAGGGGCGCCTTCGGATGGTCCCCAGCCTTCCCAGCTTTCTGACAAACTGGGCAGGTGCGGCAATAATCGCGGGTGTCGTTGCTAAGGCGAGGCCAGTAAAACGCGCGCGCCAACCTGTGCCGGGTCTTCGACTGGCCTAAGTGACCTGAAAGGGGAATGTCGTGGGCCAAGCGCAGAAGCTCCTGCCTGGGTCCTTGCGGCACCACCAGCTGCTTCTGCGGAATCTGCTTCTTCTTGGCCCCCTCCCTCACGGTGTAGCGGTACAGCAGCCCGTCCTCCCACTCCACCTTGTCTTTCCCCTGGCCGTCCAGACCCTGCCCAGCTCGGTCCCGGTAGCCCTGTAATGTGGGGTCGGTTTGCGTCTGGTGGCGCAGAGTCTCCGGGGTGCACCACGGGGAAGGGAGGACAAGCGAAGGGAAAAGCATCGGTCCCGTCGAGGTCGGGAGGGGGTGACGGACTGGGAGGTCGGAGAAGGGCCTGGGGTTTTGGCCTGTCGGGGAGGTCGAGGAGGTCGGTAAGGGTTGGGGGTCGCGGAGGTCGAGGCGGTTTTGGGGGTTTGGGAGGTTTGGGAGGTCGGGATGGTGTTGGTGGAGGTCTCACCTGGGTCCCGTTCGGAGTGCCCTGGTCGTGGCGTCGGCTCTGTTGCCTAGTGGTAACCGGGGTAGCTGCATCTGTGGAGTAAGCGGATACTAACTGCCCCAGATCATTCCCCAGGAGCACCTCGGCCGGCAGGTGTCTCAGCAACCCCACCCGCACCTCTTTCTCCCCGTTCCCCCAGTCCAGGTACACCCGGGCCGTCTCCAGCCGGAGCACTTTCCCTCCCGCCACCCGTACCGCTACAGTGCTCTGCAGGCGGTCGCTTGGCGGGACCAAGTGTGGCCGGACGAGGGTGATGGTAGCCCCGGAGTCTCGCAGCCCCTCAGCGGGCCGCCCATTTATCCACACCGCCTGGCGGTGGTGTCGGCGGTTGTCATCCGCGGCGGCTTGCACGGGGTCGGCTTCGTGCAACTGCTCCCACCATTCCTCCGGGGCCTCCGGCCACGGAGCTCCGGCGTCGCAACAATGGGCCGCCAGCGATGGCCTGCCGGCCGGCCGGGTCAATTCCGGGCGGTTGGGGCAATGTTGTTTGTAGTGCCCCTCCTGGTTGCACCCGTAACAGCGGACATTAGCCATGTTGGTGGGCCGGCTGGGAGCCCGTGCTACAGGCGCCCGGACCACTGGTGGTGGAGGTGGTGGAAGTAGTGGGGCGGGTAGAATGGGACGGCTGGCCAGGGGCCGCTCCCCCCCCGTCAGCTTCCGGGTGTCCGTGTACTCGTCGGCCCAGGTGGCCGCTTGCTGCACCGTATAGGGCTTCTTATCGCGCACCCACTCTCGGACAGCGGAGGGTGTGTGCTCGAAGAACTGCTCGAGCAGCAGCAGTTGGGTGATCTCGGCCACCGACTCCGCTTGGCTTCCCGAGAGCCAGGTGCGCAGGTCCCTCTGCAGCCGATGGGCCCACTCCACGTGAGTGGCGCCACTGGGCCGGCGAGAATTCCGGAACTTCATCCGGCTGGCTTCAGGGGTCACGGCATACCTACTCAGCAGCGCCTGCTTGACGTGCGAGTAGCTAGTGGCCTCGTCATCCGGCACCGTGCGATAGGCCTCGGCGGCCCGACCGGTCAGCTTGCTCGCCAGGATCCGGATCCAGTCGGCGCGGTGCACTTCATGCACCCGACACAGGCGCTCAAAGTCCTGGAGATAGCTTTCGATCTCTTCCTCAGCTTCCCGGAACTCCTTGAACGCCTGGAACGGCACTTTCCGGTCGGAATATCGGTCCGATGGCGAGCGGCTACTCCGCCGGCTTCGCACTTCGGCCAGCCGCAGTTCGTTCGTGCACCCGCTCTCTCCCTCTCTTCTTCCTGACCGAGTTCCCGACCCAGTTTCCTCAGTTCTGCTTCCGATGGAGCCGGACCCATCATGGAGATCCGCTCCCGCATCTTCCGGCAGAATTCGCTATCCTCGGCCTCAGCGGGGACGGCAGCCGGTACTGGGTCCGCGGGCAACTCCGCGAACGCCTCCGCCTGATCTATCCTCCTCAACTCCTCTATCAGGGTCTCCCGACTCTTGGAGCCCGGGACACCGCCCCGATTCTCCAACATCCCGCGCAGGACGTCCCGCTTATAGGCAGAATACTTGATCATGATGAGGGTCCCCCTGGGGTCTGCAGAGAGCGATCCCACCGCTGCCACCAGTATGACGGAATGGAGATGTTGTTCCGCCTGCGGGTGTGCTCAATCTGCGTGACCCCGTCGCTTACCGCTGGCCCGACTACCGAGTGGCGCCCACTCGGCGTCTCGTGCGGCCTGGCGTGACCCTAGGGTAGGGTTAGCGGGCGGTGGAGGGGACCCCTGCCTGGAACCAGTCCGACCACTGAGCCATACAGCACTCAGCGTCCCGAGCAACTGGTTCCTTGTCCTGGCGGTGTGGGACGCCTGCGGGAATCAGCCCTAGCGGCCGCGGAGGAAGATTCGGATCTTATGGGGAAACGTTTCGGTTCTTAGGTGGGAAACGTTTCCGATCCGGGGGCGGGTGTCTCTTCGGATCTTGAGCGGTGTGATTCGAGTCGGGAGGGTGGCGGGTCGGATCGGAACTGGAGGGTCGGATCGGTAGGGAAGGGTGCTTCGGATCGGTAAGGGGGGTGCTTCGGATCTGGCGGACCAGTGGGAAGTTCGGGTCTTACCGCAACTGTCGATGCGCGGCTCCCGGCGGGGCCGTTCGGTTCGGATCGCTGTATTTCTCCGATCGAATCTTCCTGAGCAGCGCCTCTGCCCTGATGCTCGATGCAGGGTCAGCGCGCTCGATTCGGATCGGATGGGCACCGTACTCTGAGGCCGCGGGGGACACTCAGATCCGAAATACGGCGGAGAATCAAGCCACACCAGACAAAGCTGAATGCACTGCAGGAACTGGGTTTATTGTTTACAGTACAGCTTTTATTACTTCTTATCATAATTAGAATACAATGGGACTCCTTGCCCGCCCTCCCAGGACCCATTGGCCCTTAGCCTTCAGGGAGTCGCCAATTCGGACCGGATGGTCCGAATCGGCCATTTTACGATTCGAACCGGATGGTTCGAATCGGCCATTTTCCGAATCGAAATTCCAACTGCGCCACAAGGATCGGAAAATGGCGGCGAGCAAGGCAAACACAGGGGAAAATACATTACACCATAACCAACGGGAAAACACTTTATTAACACCACACAATGTCACATCTAAATAAAAAACGGTAAACGGGGTGCGTGCCACCACACCCAAGTGTCCATGTCCCCACTGTCACTGCACCGCCCCTGGCTGAGGGTGCTGGGCCATCCCGTGACATATGTTATGTCATGTCTGTATACTTATAACAAAAAAGCAATAAAATATTGATTTTTCAATAAATCTTACAATGCTGTAAGAGTGTTTTAGTCACATTTTAACATGGCGAGCAATTGCGGTTATATTTTTGTTATGGGGTGCGCTTGCTTAAAAAAATTAGAAATAGGGGACTCGTTACATGTTTTTTTATACTGATTAATATATAAAGATGTCCCGATAACATACTGATAATATATAAAGATCTCCCTGTATCTCATTACTGATTATATATAAAGATGTCCTGTATAACATACTGATAATATATAAAGATGTCCCTGTATAACATACTGATAATAATAAAGATGTCCTGTATTCGTACCGATAAATTATAAAGATGTCCCTGTATAACATACTGATAATATATAAAGATGTCCCTGTATAACATACTGATAATATATAAAGATGTTCCTGTTCTCATACTGATAATATATAAAGATGTCCCTGTATAACATACTGATAATATATAAAGATGTCCCTGTATAACATACTGATAATATATAAAAGATGTCCCTGTATAACATACTGATAATATATAAAGATGTCCCTGTATAACATACTGATAAATATATAAAGATGTCCCTGTATAACATACTGATAATATATAAAGATGTCCCTGATACTATAACATACTGATATATAAAGATGTCCCTGTATAACATACTGATAATATATAAAGATTGTCCTGTATAACATACTGATAATATATAAAGATGTCCCTGTATAACATACTGATATATATAAAAGATGTCCCTGTATAACATACTGATAATATATAAAGATGTCCCTGTATCTCATACTGATAATATATAAAGATGTCCCTGTATAACATACTGATAATATATAAAGATGTCCCTGTTTGTATCTCATACTGATAATATATAAGATGTCCCTGTATAACATACTGATAATATATAAAGATGTCCCTGTAACATACTGATAATATATAAAGATGTCCCTGTATAACATACTGATAATATATAAAGATGTCCCTGTATAACATACTGATAATATATAAAGATGTCCCTGTATAACATACTGATAATATATAAGATGTCCCTGTATAACATACTGATAATATATAAAGACGTCCCTGTAAAACATACCGATAATATATAAAGATGTCCCTGTATCTCGTACTGATAATATATAAAGATGTCCCTGTTAACATACTGATAATATATAAAGACGTCCCTGTATAAATACTGATAAATATAAAAATGTCCCTGTATAACATACTGATAATATATAAAGATGTCCCTGTATCTCATACTGATAATATATAAAGATGTCCCTGTATACATACTATGATATATATAAGATGTCCCTGTACCTCACTACTGATAATATATAAAGATGTCCCTGTATAACATACTGATAATATATAAAGATGTCCCTGTATAAACATACTGATAATATATAAAGATGTCCCTGTATAACATACTGATAATATATAAAGATGTCCCTGTATAACATACTGATAAATAAACATACTGATAATATAAAGAAGATGTCCCTGTATAACATACCGATAATATATAAAGATGTCCCTGTATAACATACTGATAATATATAAAGATGTCCCTGTATAACATACATATATAAAGATGTCCCTGTATCTCGTACTGATAATATATAAAGATGTCCCTGTATAACATACTGATAATATATAAAGACGTCCCTGTATAACATACTGATAATATATAAAGATGTCCCTGTATAACATACCGATAATATATAAAGATGTCCCTGTATCTCGTACTGATAATATATAAAGATGTCCCTGTATCTCGTACTGATAATATATAAAGATGTCCCTGTATAACATACTGATAATATATAAAGACGTCCCTGTATAACATACTGATAATATATAAAGATGTCCCTGTATATCGTACTGATAATATATAAAGATGTCCCTGTATATAACATACTGATAATATATAAAGACGTCCCTGTATAACATACTGATAATATATAAAAGATGTCCCTGTATAACATACTGATAATATAAAGATGTCCCTGTATCTCATACTGATAATATATAAAGATGTCCCTGTATAACATACTGATAATATATAAAGATGCCCTGTACCTCGTACTGATAATATATAAAGATGTCCCTGATAACATACTGAATAATATATAAAGATGCCTGTATATACATACTGATAATATATAAAGATGTCCCTGTATAACATACTGATAATATATAAAGATGTCCCTGTATAACATACTTAATAACATACTGATAATATATAAAAGATGTCCCTGTATACAACATACCGATAATATATAAAGATGTCCCTGTATAACATACCGATATTATTATAAGATGTCCCTGTATAACATACTGATATATATAAAGATGTCCCTGTATAACATACTGAATAATATATAAGATGTCCCTGTATAACATACTGATAATATATAAAGATGTCCCTTATAACATACTGATAATATATAAGATGTCCCTGTATAACATACTGATAATATATAAAGATGTCCCTGTATACATACTGATAATATATAAAGATGTCCCTGTAGAACATACTGATAAATATATAAAGATGTCCCTGTATATAACATACTGATAATATATAAAGATGTCCCTGATATCTCATACTGATAATATATAAGATGTCCCTGTATCTCATACTGATAAATATATAAAGATGTCCCTGTATAACATACTGATAATATATATAGATGTCCCTGTATAACATACAACCAGTATGTTGCATATGGCCAAGCTTCAGACTGTGTTTTTGCCTTCTTTTGGATCAACAGCCGTAGGTTATGTGGAGAGCTGAACCCGCATGGACGCATGTTTCTTTTTTCAGCCTATATAACTATGTAACTATGTAACATACTGATAATATAAAAAGATCTCCCTGTATAACATACTGATAATATATAAAGATGTCCCTGTATAACATACTGATAATATATAAAGATGTCCCTGTATAACATACTGATAATATATAAAGATGATGTCCTGTAATCTCATACTGATAATATATAAAGAATGTCCCTGTATAAAATACTGATAATATATAAAGATGTCCCTGTATAACATACTGATAATATATAAAGATGTCCCTGTATAACATACTGATAATATATAAAGATGTCCCTATAACATACCGATAATATATAAAGATGTCCCTGTATCTCTACTGATAATATATAAAGATGTCCCTGTTATCTCGTTACTGATAATATATAAGATGTCCTGTATAACATATCGATAATATATAAAGAATGTCCCTGTATCTCATACTGATAATATATAAAAATGTCCCTGTATCTCATACTGATAATATATAAAGATGTCCTGGTATAACATACTGATAATATATAAAGATGTCCCTGTATAACATACTGATAATATATAAAGATGTCCCTGTATAACATACTGATAATATATAAAGATGTCCCTGTATAACATACTGATAATATATAAAGATGTCCCTGTATCTCATACTGATAATATATAAAGATGTCCCTGTATCTCATACTGATAATATATAAAGATGTCCCTGTATCTCATACTGATAATATATAAAGATGTCCCTGTATAACATACTGATAATATATATAGATGTCCCTGTATAACATACAACCAGTATGTTGCATATTGGCAAGCATTCAGACTGGGTTTTTTGCCTTCTTTTGGATCAACAGCAGTAGGTTATGTGGGAGAGGCTGAACCCGATGGACGCATGTCTTTTTTCAGCCTATATAACTATGTAACTATGTAACATACTGATAATATAAAAAGATCTCCCTGTATAACATACTGATAATATATAAAGATGTCCCTGTATAACATACTGATAATATATAAAGATGTCCCTGTATAACATACTGATAATATATAAAGATGTCCCTGTATAACATACCGATAATATATAAAGATGTCCCTGTATCTCGTACTGATAATATATAAAGATGTCCCTGTATCTCGTACTGATAATATATAAAGATGTCCCTGTATAACATACTGATAATATATAAAGACGTCCCTGTATAACATACTGATAATATATAAAGATGTCCCTGTATAACATACTGATAATATATAAAGATGTCCCTGTATCTCATACTGATAATATATAAAGATGTCCCTGTATAACATACTGATAATATATAAAGATGTCCCTGTATCTCATACTGATAATATATAAAGATGTCCCTGTATCTCATACTGATAATATATAAAGATGTCCCTGTATAACATACTGATAATATATAAAGATGTCCCTGTATCTCATACTGATAATATATAAAGATGTCCCTGTATAACATACTGATAATATATAAAGATGTCCCTGTATAACATACTGATAATATATAAAGATGTCCCTGTATCTCATACTGATAATATATAAAGATGTCCCTGTATAACATACTGATAATATATAAAGATGTCCCTGTATAACATACTGATAATATATAAAGATGTCCCTGTATCTCATACTGATAATATATAAAGATGTCCCTGTATCTCATACTGATAATATATAAAGATGTCCCTGTATAACATACTGATAATATATAAAGATGTCCCTGTATAACATACTGATAATATATAAAGATGTCCCTGTATCTCGTACTGATAATATATAAAGATGTCCCTGTATAACATACTGATAATATATAAAGACGTCCCTGTATAACATACTGATAATATATAAAGATGTCCCTGTATAACATACTGATAATATATAAAGATGTCCCTGTATCTCATACTGATAATATATAAAGATCTCCCTGTATAACATACTGATAATATATAAAGATGTCCCTGTATCTCATACTGATAATATATAAAGATCTCCCTGTATAACATACTGATAATATATAAAGATCTCCCTGTATAACATACTGATAATATATAAAGATGTCCCTGTACCTCGTACTGATAATATATAAAGATCTCCCTGTATAACATACTGATAATATATAAAGATCTCCCTGTATAACATACTGATAATATATAAAGATGTCCCTGTATAACATACTGATAATATATAAAGATCTCCCTGTATAACATACTGATAATATATAAAGATGTCCCTGTATAACATACTGATAATATATAAAGATGTCCCTGTACCTCGTACTGATAATATATAAAGATCTCCCTGTATAACATACTGATAATATATAAAGATGTCCCTGTATAACATACTGATAATATATAAAGATGTCCCTGTACCTCGTACTGATAATATATAAAGATCTCCCTGTATAACATACTGATAATATATAAAGATGTCCCTGTACCTCGTACTGATAATATATAAAGATGTCCCTGTATAACATACTGATAATATATAAAGATGTCCCTGTATAACATACTGATAATATATAAAGATGTCCCTGTATAACATACTGATAATATATAAAGATGTCCCTGTATAACATACTGATAATATATAAAGATGTCCCTGTATAACATACTGATAATATATAAAGATGTCCCTGTATAACATACTGATAATATATAAAGATGTCCCTGTATCTCGTACTGATAATATATAAAGATCTCCCTGTATAACATACTGATAATATATAAAGATCTCCCTGTATAACATACCGATAATATATAAAGATGTCCCTGTATAACATACTGATAATATATAAAGATGTCCCTGTATAACATACTGATAATATATAAAGATCTCCCTGTATAACATACTGATAATATATAAAGATGTCCCTGTATAACACTGATAATATATAAAGATCTCCCTGTATAACATACTGATACTATATAAAGATGTCCCTGTATCTCGTACTGATAATATATAAAGATGTCCCTGTATCTCATACTGATAAAATATAAAGGTGTCCCAGGAGTCACATACAGAGTAAAAAATATTTGATGCCCCTGTATCTCATACTGATAATATATAAAGATGTCCCTGTATAACATACTGATAATATATAAAGATGTCCCTGTACCTCGTACTGATAATATATAAAGATCTCCCTGTATAACATACTGATAATTATAAAGATGTCCCTGTACCTCGTACTGATAATATATAAAGATGTCCCTGTATAACATACTGATAATATTAAAGATGTCCCTGTATACATACTGATAATATATAAAGATGTCCCTGTATAACATACTGATAATATATAAAGATGTCCCTGTATAATTACTGATAATATATAAAGATGTCCCTGTATAACATACTGATAATATATAAAGATGTCCCTGTATAACATACTGATAATATATAAAGATGTCCCTGTATAACATACTGATAATATATAAAGATGTCCCTGTATCTCGTACTGATAATATATAAAGATCTCCCGTATAACATACTGATAATATATAAAGATCTCCCTGTATCTCATACTGATTATATATATAAAGATGTCCCTGTATAACATACGATAATATATAAAGATGTCCCTGTATAAACATACTGATAATATATAAAGATGTCCCTGTATAACATACTGATAATAACATACTGATAATATATAAAGATGTCCCTGTATAACATACCGATAATATATAAAGATGTCCCTGTATAACATACTGATAATATATAAAGATGTCCCTGTATCTCATACTGATAATATATAAAGATGTCCCTGTATAACATACTGATAATATATAAAGACGTCCCTGTATAACATACTGATAATATATAAAGATGTCCCTGTATAACATACTGATAATATATAAAGATGTCCCTGTATAACATACCGATAATATATAAAGATGTCCCTGTATCTCGTACTGATAATATATAAAGATGTCCCTGTATCTCGTACTGATAATATATAAAGATGTCCCTGTATAACATACTGATAATATATAAAGATGTCCCTGTATAACATACTGATAATATATAAAGATGTCCCTGTATAACATACTGATAATATATAAAGATGTCCCTGTATCACTACTGATAATATTATAAAGAGTCCCTGTATCTCATACTGATAATATATAAAGATGTCCCTGTATAACATACTGATAATATATAAAGATGTCCCTGTATAACATACTGATAATATATAAAGATGTCCCTGTATAACATACTGATAATATATAAAGATGTCCCTGTATAACATACTGATAATATATAAAGATGTCCCTGTATCTCATACTGATAATATATAAAGATGCCTGTATCTCATACTGATAATATATAAAGATGTCCGTATAACATACTGATAATATATAAAGATGTCCCTGTATAACATACTGATAATATATAAAGATGTCCCTGTATAACATACTGATAATATATAAAGATGTCCCTGTATAACATACTGATAATATATAAAGATGTCCCTGTATAACATACTGATAATATATAAAGATGTCCCTGTATCTCATACTGATAATATATAAAGATGTCCCTGTATAACATACTGATAATATATAAAGATGTCCCTGTATAACATACTGATAATATATAAAGATGTCCCTGTATAACATACTGATAATATATAAAGATGTCCCTGTATAACATACTGATAATATATAAAGATGTCCCTGTATAACATACTGATAATATATAAAGATGTCCCTGTATAACATACTGATAATATATAAAGATGTCCCTGTATAACATACTGATAATATATAAAGATGTCCCGTTATAACATACTGATAATATATAAAGATGTCCCTGTATACATACTGATAATATATAAAGATGTCCCTGTATAACATACTGATAATATATAAAGATGTCCCTGTATAACATACTGATAATATATAAAGATGTCCCAGGAGTCACATACAGATTAAAAAAATATTTGATGCCCCTTTATCATCTCATACGGATTATAAATTATTTGACTGCGCTCTCACACGCTGCTTTTCCGCCGTGAAGTTAAATGCTGGATTTTATTTTATTTATACCCGCACCATATTATTCCACTTTGGGTATTAAAACACGAAACTTCAGATTTTACATCCTTATGGCTGATGCCAACACAGAATTGCCGCTACGAGCAGATGACTTCCCGGGCACGTTACTCACCTAGGTGAGGCCCCCAGATACACCCCTGCCATGTGCCAGGGGTATAAAGTCGGACGGCGAGGCCCAACACCTTCCCAGAGGGGCTGGCAACGACTGCCTGCGTCCTTACGCACCCTCATATGGGAGCCCTCGAAACCCTCTGAAGTAAGCCAACGGGCGCTAAGACAGGTGCTAAAACGAAGCACATGGATTATCCTCCTGGAGGGGCTGGCATTCCCGATACTCTGCCCTCTGAGATTAGCGAGGTGACCTCGCGTAAATGAACCCCTGACCACGGGGCCTTGGTAGCGGTCTCTAAGATCAGGCCTAACCTTCTGGGTTCTGGCCGACTCCCAACGACCACTGACTCGGCGAGTGAGGAACCCGAGCACGGGGAGGATGACGGAGCACTAGGGATCTAGGCTCCACAAGATCATGGCCTGTTGGCCGAGGAGGAAAGCCCCCCACTACTTTTAATTTCCAATAAAGGGGCGTCTCTGTGTCACGGACGTTGAAATGGTGTTGGTGACAACGCTCTGGTGGTCCCAACAGTGGTTCTCTCTATTTTTGGGAACATGTGGTGGCGCCTCCCAGGTGGTCGCTGGAGTCAGACTCGCTGTTGACAAGACCGGATGGCCTTCTACATCCGCTTTACTCAGCGATATGCCTGTCTCGTGGAGGGCTTCCGACATTTCGGCAGGAACTGAAGTGTTGTCATTTCATGCATGGGCCACTGCACACGAGGTGCCTACGGATCGGCTTGGACCGCTTGGCAGGGTGGTGCCTTCGACGGGGGAGGATTCCGCTTCTCCTCTTAAGTTCAGCGTTGGATTTCTTGTCCTCACTGAGTCAGGTTTGGTTTTTCACGCTATTAACGTCTATAGGTCTGCCTTGTCGGCCTGGTCATTTGGGGTTTTGGGATTGTATTCCTCTGCGGTGTCATCCCTTCTTGTGCCGATTGCTCTAAGGTGCTGGTCTTTCTCGGCCCGGCTCCGAGAGCTTAGTCTATTTGGGATGTGTCCCGTGTTGAATTTTTTCTTAGATCATGGGAGGATAATCCATCCTTGTCTCTCCGACAATCGTCAGCAAGCCGGCTGGTATTGTTTTGTCTTATTTCATGTAAATGTGTTGATGTGCCGGCGTTGGATTTTGGGACTCGCTCTTGCACTCCGGTGGGAGTGTGTTTCGACTTTGCCCTTCGGACTTAAATGACGTTCCTGATCAACCTGATTTATGTCCGGTACTTTGTCTTCGGGATTATGTAGACAGGACTGCGTCTCGCGCTCGGTTGTTTTGTTTCCCTCTGTCATCCACATGGTCCTGATGGTTCGCCTACTTGGCTTGGTGGGCTCAGTTGTTAAATTTGGCAGGTGTGGATGTTTCTCTGTTGGCGCTCGTTTTATTCGTATTGCGGTGGCTTCCAATGTCTTCCTAGCAGGATGTCGCCTGGGGGACATTAGGAAATCTGCTGCCTGGTCTAGTGACTCGACTTTTCGTACTTTTAATTCAGGCCGGTCTCTCATTGGTCACGAGCACTGATACGTTGAACATGCAAATAGGAGCCTCCGACGTCCTGCCTTAAAATTACCAAATTTTCCTATTATATTGATGGAAAGTTTGGATTTTAATAAGGACTCGGAGGCGAGTATTTCCCGCCTCTCCCGCCCTGGGGGGGGTGTGTTCTCGACCGGCTGGGTTATTGCTGTGGTGGGGCGCAGCGCATGATTTTCATTTGATTTTGTTCCTCATATCTGGGGTTGGGTACCGGTGTTTTACTGTCGCCCTTCTTAATCTTTGGCTTCGTGTTATATGTTTCTTACAGCCCTTTTGAATTCCTATGGAGTGGATCTTTGTGTGGACTTGACGTGCGCCCTGGACTTGGTTCCTGTTTGTTCCTGGGCCTCCTTCCATTAGTCGCATGAAGAAAGAGGGTGTGACTGCTCCAGCCCAGACCATTTATAGACTTGGGGGCGGGGCTTACAGATTGGGAGGGTACCCCACATTGGGGGCTTGTTTTGTTTTTTCTTGTCACTGTTCTTTACTGCTGTGGGTGCAATAAAGAAAGGGATTGCAAATACTCGCCTCCGAGTCCTTAAAATCCAAACTTTCCGTCAATATAATAGGAAAATTTGGTAATTGCGTGCTTTTCACACAAGGTATGCGAGCGCCCGGCCAGAGAGGGATGGGTCAAGGTATGCGAGCGCCCGGCCAGAGAGGGATGGGTCAAGGTATGCGAGCGCCCGGCCAGAGAGGGATGGGTCAAGGTATGCGAGCGCCCGGCCAGAGAGGGATGGGTCAAGGTATGCGAGCGCCCGGCCAGAGAGGGATGGGTCAAGGTATGCGAGCGCCCGGCCAGAGGGATGGGTCAAGGTATGCGAGCGCCCGGCCAGAGAGGGATGGGTCAAGGTATGCGAGCGCCCGGCCAGAGAGGGATGGGTCAAGGTATGCGAGCGCCCGGCCAGAGAGGGATGGGTCAAGGTATGCGAGCGCCCGGCCAGAGAGGGATGGGTCAAGGTATGCGAGCGCCCGGCAGAGAGGGATGGGTCAAGGTATGCGAGCGCCCGGCCAGAGAGGGATGGGTCAAGGTATGCGAGCGCCCGGCCAGAGAGGGATGGGTCAAGGTATGCGAGCGCCCGGCCAGAGAGGGATGGGTCAAGGTATGCGAGCGCCCGGCCAGAGAGGGATGGGTCAAGGTATGCGAGCGCCCGGCCAGAGAGGGATGGGTCAAGGTATGCGAGCGCCCGGCCAGAGGGATGGGTCAAGGTATGCGAGCGCCCGGCCAGAGAGGGATGGGTCAAGGTATGCGAGCGCCGGCCAGAGAGGGATGGGTCAAGGTATGCGAGCGCCCGCCAGAGAGGGATGGGTCAAGGTATGCGAGCGCCGGCCAGAGAGGGATGGGTCAAGGTATGCGAGCGCCCGGCCAGAGAGGGATGGGTCAAGGTATGCGAGCGCCCGGCCAGAGAGGGATGGGTCAAGGTAAGCGAGCGCCCGGCCAGAGAGGGAGGGGTCAAGGTATGCGAGCTCCGGCCAGAGAGGATGGGTCAAGGTATGCGAGCGCCCGGCCAGAGAGGGATGGGTCAAGGTATGCGAGCGCCCGGCCAGAGAGGGATGGGTCAAGGTATGCGAGCGCCCGGCCAGAGAGGGATGGGTCAAGGTATGCGAGCGCCCGGCCAGAGAGGGATGGGTCGACGCTGCGAGCGCCCGGCCAGAGAGGGATGGGTCGACGCTGCGAGCGCCCGGCCAGAGAGGGATGGGTCGACGCTGCGAGCGCCCGGCCAGAGAGGGATGGGTCGACGCTGCGAGCGCCCGGCCAGAGAGGGATGGGTCGACGCTGCGAGCGCCCGGCCAGAGAGGGATGGGTCGACGCTGCGAGCGCCCGGCCAGAGAGGGATGGGTCGACGCTGCGAGCGCCACTTAGGCCCAGGTTTGTTTACTCGAATGCGGGTACAAGCACTTGGTCATAGATGATGTCAGCATGAAATCGGGGTGAATAAGCTAAAGTGGTCAGGGTGCGTAATGTCCCTTTTAAATAATTGCGTGAAGAGTGACTGGAGGGGGAAGGGAGTGACTTGACTCGAGTGTAGGGGAAGGAGCTGTATGCCTTTGTTTTATCCTTACTTTAAGCTTGAGTCCTGTGCCACCACCCCACCGACCCTCTTTGGTCGGGAACTGCCATTCCCCTCCCTTTGGTCTGGTTCCTTTCCCCAAACTCACTCCCACACTCAGATCTGGTTCTGGTCTTTAACTCATACACCTCCCCCCCCCCTCACAGTATCCTATTGTTTGTGTTATAGTTCTGCTACCGTTATAAACGGAATAAAAACAAACTGGTTGTGTCGGACAACAAAACCCTAGAACTAAAATCATAGCGAGTAAAGCAGCGGCGCATCTTCAATCAGTTCCGAAGCTGAGGTTATTTACGTACAACTCCAACTGACTCTAATGGTCCTGTGTATAGCACACTGTTTAATCAACACCTATTAATCCAGTGCTGCGGTAACTATCGGCGGGGAGGAAGGTTCAGTCACTGGGTAGTGCAGGAAGGGGCAGAACCCCCAAATAAATAGGCAAGTAGACGACCCCCCCCCCCCCCGCGATAGAAACATAACTGCAGTAGTGATTGGAGACACAGCCATTGAGCCACATTAACATCCAGAGACAGAAGGTAAAGTTAACCCTTTAATGGAGGACAAGCCACAGTTTACTCGTTTTCTTCGCTGCGCAGTCTGGCGTTGGGGTTGGTGACTTTGATGGCGAGCTGGGCCGCTCGTTCCACAATAGTTTTCCGGTTCTTTGAGGAAACGTTGTGAGCAATTTCTGCACAAAAAGACCTGAGAAAAAGACAACAGGGTCAGCCACAACGAGCAGCATCACGGGGTAACCCCGACACGTACAAGTAACCCCGACACGTACACAGCCAGTGGCCGCATTGTGTAGCACTAACAGCCGAGTGTATACTATGTAACAGTAAGCTGGCAGCTTCTCGCATTGACATCACACCAGGAGGCGAACACAAAGCTCACCCACCCCACAAACGGCATCATTGATGGCTTCATAGCACTGGACATACACAGGGCTGTCCAGCAGCAGGTCGCTCGCACTGATCACTCATCTTTGGGTCCAGTGGAAGTGAGGGACAGCTAGACTTTGATGGGAAATACTGGTGTATGGGGAACCCCCCCCTACACCCCCACATTACAAGGGAACACGTGCATTGCAATACTCACTTATTGCTCATCATGAGGACCTCGAGCTCCTTCACGTTGTGCACCAGGAACTTGCGGAAACCCGTGGGCAGCATGTGTTTGGTTTTCTTGTTGCTCCCGTAACCGATGTTGGGCATCAGGACCTGCCCCTTAAACCTCCTGCGGGCTCTGTTGTCGATACCTCTGGGTTTGCGCCAGTTTGGCTGAAAGGAAAATATTATTCAACCTGCAAGCTCCGCTCACACAGTTACAAACATTTATAAAAGCGCCAACAGATTCCACAGGGGAGAGGAGAGGGGGCGGGGGGAGGGGGAGGGAGAGGGGGGGGGGAGGGAGAGGGGGGGGGAGGGAGAGGGGGGGGAGGGAGAGGGGGGGGGAGGAGAGGGGGGGAGGGAGAGGGGGGGGGGGAGGAGAGGGGGGAGGGGGAGGGAGAGGGGGGGGGGGGAGGGAAGGGGGGGCGGGGGGAGGGAGAGGGGGGCGGGGGAGGGAGAGGGGGGCGGGGGGAGGGAGAGGGGCGCGGGGGGAGGGAGAGGGGGGCGGGGGAGGGAGAGGGGGGCGGGGGGGGGAGGAGAGGGGGGCGGGGGGAGGGAGAGGGGGGCGGGGGAGGGAGAGGGGGGCGGGGGGAGGGAGAGGGGGGGGGGGGGAGGGAGAGGGGGGGGGGGGGGGGGGAGGGAGAGGGGGGGGGGAGGGAGAGGGGGGCGGGGGGAGGGAGAGGGGCGCGGGGGGAGGGAGGGGGGGGGGGGGGGGAGGGAGAGGGGCGCGGGGGGAGGGAGAGGGGCGCGGGGGGAGGGAGAGGGGCGCGGGGGGGGGAGGGAGAGGGGCGCGGGGGGGGGAGAGGGGCGCGGGGGGAGGGAGAGGGCGCCGGGGGGAGGGAGAGGGGGCGGGGGGAGGGAGAGGGGGCGGGGGGAGGAGAGGGGCGCGGGGGGGGGAGAGGGGGGCGGGGGGAGGAGAGGGGCGCGGGGGGAGGGAGAGGGGCGCGGGGGGAGGAGAGGGGCGCGGGGGGAGGGAGAGGGGCGCGGGGGGAGGGAGAGGGGCGCGGGGGGAGGGAGAGGGGCGCGGGGGGAGGGAGAGGGGCGCGGGAGAGGGGCGCGAGAGTCTGGCACAGGGGTTCATTACAGACTGTAGGAGGGAGAATCTGGGATTTCTTAAAGGCCAGAGCAGAGGAGGTTACAGTAGTCAAGGCGGGAGATACAAACACAACACATGCTGGGACAACAGATTACAGCATCACAAGACCGGGAGACACCGCAGACCGCCACACGCAACAAACTTGACCGGCCGCTGCGTGTTCTGGGAGGTGCCGGGCATTGCTCACCTTGATTTTGACATATCGATCTGACTGGTGGCGGATGAACTTCTTTGTCCGCTTTTTGACAATCCTGGGTTTGATGAGGGGTCTCAGGGCGGCCATGATTCCTGCAAGAAGGGGGATAGGATTCATTTACCTGAAGAGTAGACCCCGCCAGTGTCATTAAGGCGGCAAATCCAAGCCAGGGTCTGTACAATCAGGAGCCAAAGCCCCCCCCCAAAAAAACCCAAAGCTTAAACGGATACATTGTGTAAGGAGAAGCCCCCGGGGATCAATGTGCAACGCTCAGCAGCTGCACCCCCAAAACAGTGTTTCCCACACCTGTCCTCAGGACCCGCTGACAGAACAGGTTTGCAGGATGTGACGCACAGGTGATATGATGTGAAGCACATGCAGAAGAGAAAATAGCTCAGTCAGTAAAAAAGGGGGACAAAACATTTTTTAGATACATAAACGAGAAAAGAAAAGGAAAACAAGGGTTAGTTAGATTAAAAACAAATGAAGGTATGTAGAAGAGGATAAAAGTCTCGCTGACTGCCTCAATGAATATTTTTGTTCAGTCTTTGAACAAGAAAAAGGAAGGAAAGGGACCTCAGTTAGGAGGAAACACTAACGAGACAATTACATATCAGTTTACAGAGGAGGTTCTACAGCAGCTGTCTAAAGTAAAGACAAATAAGTCAATGGGGCCTGATGGGATCCACCCTAAATTATTAAAAGAGTTCAGTGATTTAATAGCAAAACCGTTAACAGATTTATTTAACCAATCCTTGTTAACGGGAGTCGTCCCAGAAGACTGGAAATTAGCAAATGTTGTGCCCATTCACAAGAAGGGTAGTAGGGAGGAATCTGGGAACTATAGGCCAGTTAGTCTTACGTCAGTAGTGGGGAAATTAATGGAAACCATGTTAAAGGAAAGGATTGTTGAACATCTAAAAACACATAGATTACAGGATCAGAAACGACATGGGTTTACCTCAGGGAGATCATGCCAAACTAATCTTATTGATTTTTTTGATTGGGTAACACAAATAATAGACACAGGTGGTGCAGTAGACATTGCTTATTTAGATTTCAGTAAGGCTTTTGATACTGTTCTGCATAGAAGCTTATCAATAAATTGCAATCTTTGAGCTTGGATTCCAATATTGTTGAATGGATTAGGCAGTGGCTGAGTGACAGGCAACAGAGGGTTGTGGTAAATGGAGTTTATTCGGCGCAAGGTCTTGTTACCAGTGGGGTACCTCAGGGGTCAGTACTTGGACCCATTCTCTTTAACCCTTTCGCTGCTGAGGCTTTTCCCGCCTCTGTGCTGAGGTCATTTTTACCGGTTTTGCTCATCATGTTTAAACGTGTTTTGAAGCTTATTTTAGTATATGACCCAGACATATTATATATCGTTCTTTCCGTCACTCGGCAGATTCATAATATGTCATTATTATATGTATACGTCATGACCTGTCTGTATATTATAACAAAAAATGCAATAAAATTAGAATTTTCAATTTACAACATGTAAAGTGTTTTTTTTTTCACATTTTAACATGCGAGCAATTGCGGTTCTATTTTGTATGGGGTGCGCTTGTTAAAAATATTAGAAATGGGGTCTCGTTACATTTTTTTTTGGGGAAAATTAAGTGATTTTTAACAAACGCACCGCATACAAAAATCATTAGTGCAGCATCATTGTTCACATTATAATTGAAATGGGAACAATATTGCTGCATTAATAAAACAATTAAAAAAAGAGAAAAAAATATTTTTAATTTTTTTTTTAAACAAAATTTCAGTCGTGTTTGGTATCCTTGGAACGGCCATGCTCTGGCCGATCCAACAGTACCAAACTTTAACCCCTATCTGCCACAGATTGGGAGATAGGGGGTTCATTGGAACCCCCTATCTCCACCATTGGTGGCAGCTAGGGGTTAACTCCAGGACTGGCGTCATCGTGCTATGCAGGATGACGCCAGTCCTCAGGGGGAGTTCCTGGAGGCTTGGCCGACATCCAAGATGTCTGCTAGCTCTGGGAAAGGATCATGAACCGGTGCTTTTCAGTACCGATTCGTGATCCGGCCCCCATGGGGTTAATGCCAGGTACCATTTGGAAGGGCAGGCTGTGCCCTTCCAAACGGTGCCTGGCATTAAGCTCAGGACCCCCGCGATCGGGAGAGAGGTCAGAAGGACATCTATTGTGCCCGTGGCGGTCCTGGATTGACGGGCTGACATCCAAGATGTCAGTCCGCACGGGGGGGGGGGGGGGGGGCACAGTGATCGGCCGGAATCTGGCCGATCGCAGGCTGCTTTGGGAAGACGCGCTTGGCGCGTCCTCTGCAGCCAACCCTTCCTGCCGGCAGGTTGCGCTGAGCGTGTCCTCCGCAGTGAAGTGGTTAATATTTTTATTAGTGATATTGCAGAAGGTATTAATGGAAAAGTATGTCTTTTTGCTGATGACACAAAGATTTGCAACAGGGTTGACGTTCCTGGAGGGATCAGCCAAATGACAAATGATTTAGGTAAACTAAAAAAATGGTCGGAGCTGTGACAATTGAGTTTTAATGTGGATAAGTGCAAGATAATGCACCTGGGACGTAAAAACCCAAGGGCTGAATATAGAATATTTGATACAGTCCTAACCTCGACATCTGAGGTTGGGATTTATGGGTTATTATTTCAGAGGATCTAAAGGTAAGTAGTCAATGTAATAGAGCAGCAGGAAATGCTGGCAGAATGCTTGGAAATGCTGGCAGAATGCTTGGAAATGCTGGCAGAATGCTTGGTTGTGTAGGGAGAGCCTGTATTAGCAGTAGGAAAAGGGAAGTGCTCATGCCACTGTACAGAGCACTGGTGAGACCTCACTTGGAGTACTGTGTGCAGTACTGGAGACCGTATCTCCAGAAGGATATAGACATCTTAGAGAGAGTTCAGAGAAGGGCTACTAAAATGGTGTACGGCTTGAAGGAGAAAAGTTACCAGGAAAGACTTAATGATCTTAACATGTACAGCTTGGAAAAAAGACGAGACAGAGGAGATCTGATAGAAACATTTAAATACGTAAAGGGAATCCACAAGGTAGAGGAAGGGAGTATATTTAAAAGGAAACAAAGTAGCAAAACAAGAGGACATAGTCTTAGATTAGAGGGGCAAAGGTTTAAAAGTAACATCAGGAAGCATTATTTTACTGAGAGGGTGGTGGATACATGGAACAGTCTTCCAGTAGAAGTGGTAGAGGCCAAAACAGTAATTGAATTTAAGCAAGCATGGGATAGGCATAAGGCTATCCTAAACAAAAGATAAATCCAGGTAAAGTATCCATGTAATTGGGCAGACTAGATGGGCCGAAAGGTTCTTATCTGCTGACATTTTTCTATGTTTCTATGTTTTGCTGCTCAGTTATTACAGGATTCAGTTTGTCTCCCCAAAGGTGACCCTGAAAACCTGTCCTGTTACAGGATCCTGAGGACAGAAATACCCCCCCCCCAGATACAGACACCGGGATTAAACACGAGTCACCCGACACAAAACACCTGCCCCCCCCTCCCTAAAACTGAATGCGGGGCGGCGGGATATCCCGGGTGAGGCCCGGGCGGCGGATATCCCGGGTGAGGCCCGGGCGGCGGGATATCCCGGGTGAGGCCCGGGCGGCGGGATATCCCGGGTGAGGCCCGGGCGGCGGGATATCCCGGGTGAGGCCCGGGCGGCGGGATATCCCGGGTGAGGCCCGGGCGGCGGGATATCCCGGGTGAGGCCCGGGCGGCGGGATATCCCGGGTGAGGCCCGGGCGGCGGGATATCCCGGGTGAGGCCCGGGCGGCGGGATATCCCGGGTGAGGCCCGGCACTTGGCACAGATCCCCGGGAGCCCCTAAAATCGCCAAAATAATAGCATCCGCAGACGGCTGAGCGGTAAAGCGGGCATCGAGCATCTCCCGGGACCCGCGGCTCCCGTTAAACGGGCAGATGGCGGCAGATTCACTCACCGGCTCCGCACGTCCGACTTCTCCACCGACAACAGAGGAAGAGAGAGAGAGAGCGGTGCCGTGACGCCGGATATAGAGCAACCAGAGCGACCGGAAGCCTCACAGCGCCACCTCAAGCAGCAACGGCGCCAGGCAGTACTGCAGCCTGAAGAGCCCCATTCATCCCAAACTCCCCCCACCACGTGTCTCCTTATACAGAGAGAACCCCCACCATGTGTCTCCTTATACAGAGAGAACCCCCACCATGTGTCTCCTTATACCGAGAGAACCCCCACCACGTGTCTCCTTATACCGAGAGAACCCCCACCACGTGTCTCCTATACCGAGAGAACCCCCACCACGTGTCTCCTTATACAGAGAGAACCCCCACCATGTGTCTCCTTATACAGAGAGTACCCCCACCATGTGTCTCCTTATACAGAGAGAACCCCCACCACGTGTCTCCTTATACAGAGAGAACCCCACCACGTGTCTCCTTATACCGAGAGAACCCCCACCACGTGTCTCCTTATACCGAGAGAACCCCCACCACGTGTCTCCTTATACAGAGAGAACCCCCACCATGTGTCTCCTTATACAGAGAGAACCCCCACCACGTGTCTCCTTATACAGAGAGAACCCCCACCATGTGTCTCCTTATACAGAGAGTACCCCCACCATGTGTCTCCTTATACAGAGAGAACCCCCACCACGTGTCTCCTTATACAGAGAGAACCCCCACCATGTGTCTCCTATACCGAGAGAACCCCCACCAAGTGTCTCCTTATACAGAGAGAACCCCCACCACGTGTCTCCTTATACAGAGAGAACCCCCACCATGTGTCTCCTTATACAGAGAGAACCCCCACCATGTGTCTCCTTATACCGAGAGAACCCCCACCATGTGTCTCCTTATACAGAGAGAACCCCCACCACGTGTCTCCTTATACAGAGAGAACCCCCACCACGTGTCTCCTTATACAGAGAGAACCCCCACCATGTGTCTCCTTATACAGAGAGAACCCCCACCATGTGTCTCCTTATACAGAGAGAACCCCCACCACGTGTCTCCTTATACAGAGAGAACCCCCACCACGTGTCTCCTTATACCGAGAGAACCCCCACCACGTGTCTCCTTATACCGAGAGAACCCCCACCACGTGTCTCCTTATACAGAGAGAACCCCCACCACGTGTCTCCTTATACAGAGAGAACCCCACCATGTGTCTCCTTATACAGAGAGAACCCCCACCATGTGTCTCCTTATACAGAGAGAACCCCCACCATGTGTCTCCTTATACGAGAGAACCCCCACCATGTGTCTCCTTATACAGAGAGAACCCCCACCATGTGTCTCCTTATACAGAGAGAACCCCACCACGTGTCTCCTTATACAGAGAACCCCCACCATGTGTCTCCTTATACCGAGAGAACCCCCACCATGTGTCTCCTTATACAGAGAGAACCCCCACCATGTGTCTCCTTATACCGAGAGAACCCCCACCACGTGTCTCCTTATACCGAGAGAACCCCCACCACGTGTCTCCTTATACCGAGAGAACCCCCACCACGTGTCTCCTTATACCGAGAGAACCCCCACCACGTGTCTCCTCCTTATACGAGAGAACCCCCACCATGTGTCTCCTTATACAGAGAGAACCCCCACCATGTGTCTCCTTATACAGAGAGAACCCCCACCATGTGTCTCCTTATACAGAGAGAACCCCCACCATGTGTCTCCTTATACCGAGAGAACCCCCACCATGTGTCTCCTTATACAGAGAGAACCCCCACCATGTGTCTCCTTATACCGAGAGAACCCCCACCACGTGTCTCCTTATACAGAGAGAACCCCCAAACCCCCACCATGTGTCTCCTCCTTATACGAGAGAGAACCCCCACCATGTGTCTCCTTATACAGAGAGAACCCCCACCACGTGTCTCCTCCTTATACGAGAGAGAACCCCCACCATGTGTCTCCTTATACCGAGAAACCCCCACCATGTGTCTCCTTATACCGAGAGAACCCCCACCATGTGTCTCCTTATACCGAGAGAACCCCCACCACGTGTCTCCTTATACAGAGAGAACCCCCAAACCCCCACCATGTGTCTCCTTATACAGAGAGAACCCCCACCACTGTGTCTCCTTATACCGAGAACCCCCACCACGTGTCTCCTTATACAGAGAGAACCCCCACCACGTGTCTCCTTATACAGAGAACCCCACCACGTGTCTCTTATACCGAGAGAACCCCCACCACGTGTCTCCTTATACCGAGAGAACCCCCACCACGTGTCTCCTTATACAGAGAGAACCCCCACCACGTGTCTCCTTATACCGAGAGAACCCCCACCATGTGTCTCTTATACCGAGAGAACCCCCACCACGTGTCTCCTTATTACAGAGAGAACCCCCACCACGTGTCTCCTTATACCGAGAGAACCCCCACCACGTGTCTCCTTATACCGAGAGAACCCCCACCACGTGTCTCCTTATACAGAGAGAACCCCCACCACGTGTCTCCTTATACCGAGAGAACCCCCACCACGTGTCTCCTTATACCGAGAGAACCCCACCACGTGTCTCCTTATACGAGAGAACCCCCACCACGTGTCTCCTTATACCGAGAGAACCCCCACCACGTGTCTCCTTATACCGAGAGAACCCCCACCATGTGTCTCCTTATACCGAGAGAGAACCCCCACCACGTGTCTCCTTATACGAGAGAACCCCCACCACGTGTCTCCTTATACCGAGAGAACCCCCACCACGTGTCTCCTTATACCGAGAAACCCAAACCCACGCCCTGTGTCTCGTTATACAGAGGAAAATACATATATGTATTGTATTGTTATATGTATTGTTATAACAATAGCAGGTAATGGTACAGTCCAGTTCCCTGTTGTCCAATCGTCCGGTAGACTGCTCCATAAATTCCCTGGTAACCCTTGGCCACTCATCTTATCTCGGCGAGCAGCAAAGAAAAGAGAAGTATTAGCCGCAAATTCTGTTATTAAATTTGGACAGTAATATGTATTTTGTGTTATTCATTATAAATATTTTTATTGAGTCTAAGCACGTAGACATGTTGTCTGTAAATGTAGTTTATATGGGAAATTTTTACATGAAGAGTTTAATATATGAAGCGGTTAGTCAAATAATTGGGAGGACTGTATTTATTTATTTGGTTACAAGGTCATTGTGTATCTTAGGGTGTTCAATTTTCAGGTATTTAAACTCTTGATCATTAAGTATACCTAAAATGTGGCCTTGAAGAATTGAACACCCTAAGATACCTGTATTTTATTTCCTCCCTAAGATACACAAAGACCTTCTCAAACCACCAGGGAGACCCATCATCTCTGATAGTCTGCTGGACACAGATCCGATCCCAGAGTATATAGACCACCAACTCCAACCCTTTGTGACCAGCACTACAGCACATTTGAAAGACACTACAGAGATTTTAAACGATATTAGATGGGAAGATGACCTGCTTCTGGTTACAAGCCATGTCCAATCACTGTACACCATCATACCGCACAAAAATGGATTAGAGGCTAAAGAAAAACGAAACATTACAAACAGAACAAATTGTTTTTATTCTGGAGGGGATACGGTTAATTTTAGAAAACAACTATTTTTATTTCCAGAATGATTTTTACATACAGGTCAATGGGACTGCGATGGGAAGTCGTTTTGCCCCATCATACGCCAATCTGTTTATGGCGTTTTGGGAAGAATCTTTCTTATCCAAATACCAAAGCAATCTTGTATGTTATAAACGATATATTGACGACATCATTTTTATCTGGAAGGGGGGGGGAATACCCACCCTAGAGGTATTCCTACAAGAACTGGACCAAAATGGAAGGGGCATCTCACTAACCACCACATGGAGTCATAAACAAATTAATTTCTTGGATCTGAGCATCTTTATTCAAGACGGTATGATCAAGACTGAAACTTTCTTCAAAAAGGTAGACGTTAATAGTTTCATCGAAACCACCAGTTGCCATCTTCCACAGTGGCTCGATGGAGTCCCGAAAAGTCAATTTTTAAGAGTAAGGAGAAACTGCACAGACTTGGACACTTATGAAATACAATCAGAAAAATTAAGAACAGATTTTTTGGAGAAAGGCTACGATCCAAGAAGACTCGAGGACACTAGAAAGAAAGTCAGAAACATAGAACGCACCAATCTATTGAAGAAGAAACCGAGACCCAATACGCAACTGACGTACCCTTCATTTTTTCATATAATGCCCAAAACCAGCACATCAGGAAAACGATAAAGAAATACTGGCCGATATTAAGGAAAGATCCATCACTAAGAGAAATTCTACCCGAAAAACCAAGGATGATCTGCAGAGGAGTCGGCAACCTCAAAATGAAATTAGCGCAGAAACACACAAAAAAGACGGCTTTGAACAACAATTATTATGGTATACAAAAAGGGTTTCACCAGTGTGGGAACTGCCTTAACTGTCGCAACACTAGAAGCAAGAAACAGATCATCACGCAAATAGATGGAAACACAGGACCTATAAAGATAAAAGGTGTAATCACCTGTTTCACTAAAAATGTGATCTATTTGCTAATATGTCCGTGTGGTCTAAGATATGTAGGGAGGACAACTAGAGCCCTTAGTGTACGTGTCCAAGAACACATCAGGAACATCCGAAATGGGAATGAAAATCACAGTGTCCCTCTACACTTCAAAAACAAACATGCTATGAGCCCAGAGGGGTTAACCTTCATAGGGATTAGGAAAGTCGAAGCACCTTGGAGAGGAGGTAACTTTGAGAAAACAATTGGAAAGGAGGAAATGAGCTGGATTTTTAACCTGGGTACCCTCCAACCGCAAGGTCTGAACGTCGATTTCGAGTTATGCCACTTTCTCGACTAACCGCTGACCATTCACTATCTTTGGCAGTCTGTAACATTCCCACAGATATATACCAGCCCATACATATTCCCAGACCCAGGAGATACATCTACTATATGTACATATCGCTTTTATTATATTCGCCTATGTCATTCAGAATACTTATTTCTGACACACGGCTTTTTTGCAATCGTTACATCATGCCTTTTTATTTATCTGCCATTCTGGTTTTATGTATTTTATACCTATCCCCATTTTACATAGATTTTTTAATAATCATTTTTTTATTATGCCTTTTACCAATGTTTGTCTGAATATACTTATTTTATATTATGTCTTATCTTTAGTCTGCTTTAATATTGTGCCTTGATAACTATTTACCCCCTTTTTTTATTCAGCAACTTTGCAACTGTCCCTCTACCCGCAATGGGGTACATTCATTCCATCTGTTTGTTTTTTATCAGGCCACCTATTGTAATTTTATATTGGTGCAGTGGTGTGACCATTGATATAGAATGACTGTCCCCCTGCACTTGATTATCCCTCGTGAATGTCTCTATACGCGTTTGGGACCACTCCCCCAGCATCAGAGAAACTGTTGTCTATTTTCTCTCAACGCTACCGCACCGAAAGTGTATGGAACGCATAGAATCGGCCAATGGAACGCACGGCCAAGATGGCCGCTACGCAATGACGCGGCACGCACCACGTGACCGCAACCTCCGCGAACCCGGAAGTAACTCCGGAAATTCATGTTTAAGCGTCTACTATATAAACACACACACGTGGAGTGTTCCTTATCCCCCACTTTTCAAAACTACCTTTTACATGGACTGATGAAGGCTATGTATGATAGCCGAAACGCGTATCCTTGATTTTTAACTAATCTGTGATTTTTTAACTAATAAACCCCCTTTTTATTCACCATCTGCATCCAGCCTTTATTAATGTTATATATACCCTGCCTTCCTCCTTACAAGAAGACTGTGTGCTGCTGAGAGAGACTGCTCGCTGCTGAGAGAGGTGCAGGTACCCACCATAGCTGTACCATATGCCCACAAGTTGAGCCTGGAATTTAAGGCTCCAGCATTGGTGAGTTTGCATTTGATCTTTACTTACCTCCTTTAACCTTTGGCTGCATATTGCGCTATGAGGATGTCTTCTCTTTATATCTGAAACGACTGAGCAAACAGTAAGAAGAAAGGCGAAGGACACCCCAGGACACCCTAGAATAACTCTAAAGAAGGGCAGAGGCCACCATCGATTAGGCCCAGGGCACTCCACACCAGAGCCGGTACGAGAGGCTCTATACACTGTAAGTGTCCCCTTGTCATTGGGCACTTAACCCTGTACAAATCAATATTGCACTATTTTTCTCTCCTTGTTTCCCCTCTACCCCTTCTTCCCAATTTTTGGGAACTGGGAGTTTGTATAGGACCTAGGTGAGGACAACACTTCAGGACTTCACTCACAACCTCTGGATTACCCCAACGGAGACCCTACTGGACCATCTTTCACTTCAACATACGGTCCAAATTTATTTATTTTTCTTTTTCACAAACGAACTGGAAAAACGAGGATTTTTTAGAGACTTCCTTCCACGTGCACCTTTATTTGCATTTGCACTTTATATGCACTTTTATGCGATTTTTTGCACTTTTTTTGATTATATGAGGACAGATATTGCCCTTTTTTGATTACATGAGGACAGATATTGCCATTATATAGAACAGGACATAACTGTCTCAATTTACGCATTATCACCGTATCCAACTTTACTCTAGCACTTTAGTGGTCATTTCGACCGTGCACCTATTGGACCAATAGGAATATTGTATTCACCTTCATCCACCATATATATATACAGATATTGCATTGCTAATAATCTCATTCTGATCACTACAAATCCTCATAAGCAGGAGATCTCACCATTTTATTATCTGTCTGCAGCACATTTACTGCATCTGCCTGTATGCTGATAATGCAGACCTTGTGTCCCAGATAAAGGACACCATCTAGGGTTTACAACCTTTTATCCCAGTGACATTACCATAAAGGATAAATGAACACATTATCTGTTTTCGAATAATAATGTGCTACCATTTACCCTATAACTAAATTGTAACTTTTCAACAAAAAGTATCTCATAGTGAAGGGGTTAAAAGGCGTGTCTGGTGAGACTTGCTCTCTGCCCTCTGAAATAAACAATTTGACATCATTTTACTCTTTTAATCATCTATTTATAAACAATTACAATGTTACCAAATGTTAGAACAGTGCGCCACATTCCACATCCAGGTAACTTTTGTCGTATAAATTAATCTACTATCAATTCCCTAATGTAGTTTGATCCGCTGCACTTACAAGCAGCTCTCTGCTATCCCTGCAATACTTACCTGAACGCCCGCAGTAAGGAGACCCAGAGACTCTGCTGTGGTCTTCTGCATCCTCACCCAGAAAAAGCCACACACACACACACGTTGTTTCTAGCTGGAGTTCATCTGCCCAAGTGTCCGTGTGACTCTTGGTCAGCTTAATTTTTTTTTTTTAAATTTAAGATTTTATTTTGTAAATAAAGTCAGCAGAAAATCAAACAAATGTAAGCAAGGGCCACGCGGGGCCAACTACAGCAGAATTACCACGTGTGGAAATAACAAACAGCTCCCGATAGGGGGGGTCTCAGCGTATAATAGTTATCAATAGGGGGGAGGGGAAGGGGGGGTATGGTGTGGTGCGAAAAAGGCCGACCAGCCAACAAAAATGCGATAGCGTCTTCACACGCAGGGTCAAGACTTTTGCAGGTGGGGGGGGGGGGTTGTAAAGAAAAAGGGGGGGTGTCTCAAAAAGAAAACTCCAAGAAATTCAGAAAAACAAGGAAATGGGAAGGATGGGAAGGGGTTAATAGGCAAAACTCAAAGTCTCAGCAGGGGGGGTCAAGAAAAATTGCATCAGAAAATAGGGAGGCTCGGATACACAGTCCAACTGTCCCTTCAGCCAGCATCCACAAATAAAGTCGGGCGGGGTGCAGGTAGCGCGACCGCCAGTAGGCCACGGCACCCCCCAGCCGCCCGACCCTCAACATAGGAGAAAACACCAGGGCTTGCAACGCTCGTGCCGTTCCGTAATGTCCGCCTCCAAGGTTCCTGGGCAGAACTCCCCGATACTTCGATGTGTGCATCTGCGCCTTCCCTACCGTCAGCTTGGGGGGAAGAGGTGTCCCAGGTCCGCCGGAAAACAAGACTCGTCGTGAGGACCAGGCCAGCCCGTGGGCACCTCCGCTGGGTCTCCTCCGTTGGGCTGCTTGACGTCGCCGCGTGTGCGGCCGTGCTTTTCGGATCGCCCACCTAGCGGGACCGCCTGTCCCAGGTCCCCGAGGGGGCACCATCAACATCCAACTCGCCAACTTGACTGCTCTCCAGGGGGTGCGGGTAGAGGTCCTAGCGCAAGCAGGTAGAACCGGAATCCCATCTAGGCCGCTATTCTTGTCGCCCTTCTCCTCGGGCGTAGCAGCAGCAGGGCAGGTCACCGCGGCGTGCTGCAGCGAATCAACCCCAGTCCCAAGCGGCCGCTGAGTCTCCCCTCGGCAGCATAGGAGCGCGGTCAGCATCTTGCGCCAAACCCCCCTAGTGAGAGGGCTGTCCTCATCTTCCCCCTCCAGTACAAGCAGGCACGCGTCTAAGCCGCGAATAGCGGCTTCCATATCCCCGGTGGAGGGAGGAAGTGCACCCTGCCTGCGGGTCCGTCCGCCGCCCCCACATACCCAACATCCAAGACGGCCAGGAGATGGGGGCCCTCCATCTCTGCCATCTGCACTGCAGGTCCAGTGCGGGGCGTGCGGCCAGCGCCACGCGGTCGAAGGTCTGTACTCAGATGAAAGGCCCCAAGATGGCCGCCGACATCTCGCTCCAGCCCAGCAGCGGTCAGGATTGTCTCTGGTCCGGAGGGGGGGGACTAAACGGCCTCCGGGCATCGCAGAACCGGTGGCCAACGTCCTGGACCCAAATTCAACCACAAGCGGGCACTTAAACGTCAGCTAGAGGTCCCTAACAGGAGCAGACATGCGGAGCTCCAGCAAGACACGTCCGCTCCTGTGAACAGTCGGCCACGCCCCCCTTGGTCAGCTTAATTTAATACACAATAGCACAACGCCCAGTGGCCAACTGGCTGTACAGCAGAAAACCAGTTTGCCCAGTAATTACATTTACATATCAAAAGGACAGGGGAGTGGACTAGAATGACTGACCGGCCTCCTGTACATGACTCATCCCTGAGTCATCTCCATGGTCCCCGTCAGCCATGTTTGTCCGACCATCCCCCATCACTGTCAGTATGGACCCCACTCAGATACTGCTCAGAGTGATCAGCATCTGAGGGCAGATCAGTCTACTCATTCTTATGGATTTGTGACATATCTGCGGAGACATTCAGTTATTGTCTGTGCACGGTACGAGTGTCCAGACAAGGCTTAAATGTCTTAAAAGCAGGTATGTATCCAGAAAGGGATAGCGTAGCCGCAACAAGATATAATACGTATCTCTCGTTATGCAGACTTCACTTCTCCAATGTGCATAGACATTGGGAGGAAAGGAGCCCAGCGCATTGCACTTAGTACTCACAAACCGCCAAACGCCTACACACACTGAGAACACGTCTCTAAACCCAAGAGAAGGTTTTCATACTGACGGTTTTGCCGCTGGTTCTGATTAACCCAAAATACACTCTGCTAGAGCGATTCTCAGTTTAATCCAAACACAGGGAGACCGATGACAATTTATAAAAACACACACATCCTAGAATATAATGTCCACATAATAAAATTTCCACAACACTTTCTCTTTACAACAGCAAAATACACCAGAAGCTGAAGCGACCGGAGCGATACAAGCCGCGCCAAGCGACCGGAGCGATAAAAGCAGCGCCAAATGACTGGAGCGATACAAGCCGCGCCAAGCGACCAGAGCGATACAAGCCACACCAAGCGACCGGAGCGATACAAGCCGCGCCAAGCGACCGGAGCGATTCAAGCCGCGCCAAGCGACCAGAGCAATACAAGCAGCGCCAAGCGACCAGAGCAATAAAAGCAGCCCGGAGCAATAAAAGCAGCACCAAGCGACCAGAGCGATACCAGCCGCGCCAAGCGACCGGAGCGATACAAGTAGCGCCAAGCGACCGGAGCACTACAAGCAGAGCCAAGTGACCAGAGCAATACAAGCAGCGCCAAGCGACCAGAGCAATACAAGCAGCGCCAAGCGACCAGAGCAATACAAGCAGCGCCAAGCGACCAGAGCAATACAAGCAGCGCAAGCGACCGGAGCAATACAAGCAGCGCCAATCGACTGGAGCAATAAAAGCAGCCCGGAGCAATAAAAGCAGCCAAGCGACCAGAGCGATACAAGCCGCGCCAAGCGACCGGAGCAATACAAGCAGCGCCAATTGACCGGAGCAATACAAGCAGCGCCAAGCGACCAGAGCAATAAAAGCAGCCCGGAGCAATAAAAGCAGCACCAAGCGACCAGAGCGATACCAGCCGCGCCAAGCGACCGGAGCGATACAAGTAGCGCCAAGCGACCGGAGCAATACAAGCAGCGCCAAGCGACCGGAGCAATAAAAGCAGCCCAGAGCAATAAAAGCAGCACCAAGCGACCAGAGCGATACCAGCCGCGCCAAGCGACCGGGGCGATACAAGTAGCGCCAAGCGACCGGAGCAATACAAGCAGCGCCAAGCGACCGGAGCATACAAGCAGCGCCAGCGACCGGAGCAATAAAAGCAGCGCCAAGTGACCAGAGCGATACAAGCCGCGCCAAGCGACCAGAGCGATACAAGCCACACCAAGCGACCGGAGCAATACAAGCAGCGCCAAGCAACCGGAGCAATAAAAGCAGCACCAAGCGACCAGAGCGATACAAGCCACACCAAGCGACAGGAGCGATACAAGTAGCGCCAAGCGACCGGAGCGATAAAAGCAGCGCCAAGTGACCGGAGCGATACAGGCCGCGCCAAGCGACCGGAGCAATACAAGCAGCGCCAAGTGACCAGAGCGATACAAGCCGCGCCAAGCGACCAGAGCGATACAAGCCACAGCAAGCGACCGGAGCGATACAAGCCGCGCCAAGCGACCGGAGCAATAAAAGCAGCCCGGAGCAATAAAAGCAGCACCAAGCGACCAGAGCGATACCATCCGCGCCAAGCGACCAGAGCAATACAAGCAGCGCCAAGTGACCGGAGCGATACAAGCCGCGCCAAGCGACCGGAGCAATACAAGCAGCGCCAAGTGACCAGAGCGATACAAGCCGCGCCAAGCGACCAGAGCGATACAAGCCACACCAAGCGACTGGAGCAATACAAGCAGCGCCAAGCAACCGGAGCAATAAAAGCAGCACCAAGCGACCAGAGCGATACAAGCCATACCAAGCGACAGGAGCGATACAAGTAGCGCCAAGCGACCGGAGCGATAAAAGCAGCGCCAAGTGACTGGAGCGATACAAGCCGCGCCAAGCGACCAGAGCGATACAAGCCACACCAAGCGACCGGAGCGATACAAGCCGCGCCAAGCGACCGGAGCGATACAAGCCGCGCCAAGCGACCAGAGCAATACAAGCAGCGCCAAGCGACCAGAGCAATACAAGCAGCGCCAAGCGACCAGAGCAATACAAGCAGCGCCAAGCGACCAGAGCAATACAAGCAGCGCCAAGCGACCGGAGCAATAAAAGCAGCCCGGAGCAATAAAAGCAGCACCAAGCGACCAGAGCGATACCATCCGCGCCAAGCGACCGGAGCGATACAAGCCGCGCCAAGCGACCGGAGCAATACAAGCAGCGCCAAGTGACCAGAGCGATACAAGCAGCGCCAAGCGACCAGAGCAATACAAGCAGCGCCAAGTGACCGGAGCGATACAAGCCGCGCCAAGCGACCGGAGCAATACAAGCAGCGCCAAGTGACCAGAGCGATACAAGCCGCGCCAAGCGACCAGAGCGATACAAGCCACACCAAGCGACCGGAGCGATACAAGCCACACCAAGCGACTGGAGCAATACAAGCAGCGCCAAGCAACTGGAGCAATAAAAGCAGCACCAAGCGACCAGAGCGATACAAGCCATACCAAGCGACAGGAGCGATACAAGTAGCGCCAAGCGACCGGAGCGATAAAAGCAGCGCCAAATGACTGGAGCGATACAAGCCGCGCCAAGCGACCAGAGCGATACAAGCCACACCAAGCGACCGGAGCGATACAAGCCGCGCCAAGCGACCGGAGCGATACAAGCCGCGCCAAGCGACCAGAGCAATACAAGCAGCGCCAAGCGACCAGAGCAATAAAAGCAGCCCGGAGCAATAAAAGCAGCACCAAGCGACCAGAGCGATACCAGCCGCGCCAAGCGACCGGAGCGATACAAGTAGCGCCAAGCGACCGGAGCAATACAAGCAGAGCCAAGTGACCAGAGCAATACAAGCAGCGCCAAGCGACCAGAGCAATACAAGCAGCGCCAAGCGACCAGAGCAATACAAGCAGCGCCAAGCGACCAGAGCAATACAAGCAGCGCCAAGCGACCGGAGCAATACAAGCAGCGCCAATCGACTGGAGCAATAAAAGCAGCCCGGAGCAATAAAAGCAGCCAAGCGACCAGAGCGATACAAGCCGCGCCAAGCGACCGGAGCAATACAAGCAGCGCCAATTGACCGGAGCAATACAAGCAGCGCCAAGCGACCAGAGCGATAAAAGCAGCCCGGAGCAATAAAAGCAGCACCAAGCGACCAGAGCGATACAGCCGCGCCAAGCGACCGGAGCGATACAAGTAGCGCCAAGCGACCGGAGCAATACAAGCAGCGCCAAGCGACCGGAGCAATAAAAGCAGCCCAGAGCAATAAAAGCAGCACCAAGCGACCAGAGCGATACCAGCCGCGCCAAGCGACCGGGGCGATACAAGTAGCGCCAAGCGACCGGAGCAATACAAGCAGCGCCAAGCGACCGGAGCAATAAAAGCAGCCCGGAGCAATAAAAGCAGCACCAAGCGACCAGAGCGATACCAGCCGCGCCAAGCGACCGGAGCGATACAAGTAGCGCCAAGCGACCGGAGCAATACAAGCAGCGCCAAGTGACCAGAGCAATACAAGCAGCGCCAAGCGACCAGAGCAATACAAGCAGCGCCAAGCGACCGGAGCAATACAAGCAGCGCCAAGCGACCGGAGCAATAAAAGCAGCCCGGAGCAATAAAAGCAGCCAAGCGACTAGAGCGATACAAGCCGCGCAAAGCGACCGGAGCGATACAAGCCGCACCATGCGACCGGAGCAATACAAGCAGCGCCAAGTGACCGGAGCAATACAAGCAGCGCCAAGCGACCGGAGCAATAAAAGCAGCCCGGAGCAATAAAAGCAGCACCAAGCGACCAGAGCGATACCAGCCGCGCCAAGCGACCGGAGCGATACAAGTAGCGCCAAGCGACCGGAGCAATACAAGCAGCGCCAAGCGACCGGAGCAATAAAAGCAGCCCGGAGCAATAAAAGCAGCCAAGCGACCAGAGCGATACAAGCCGCGCAAAGTGACCGGAGCGATACAAGTAGTGCCAAGCGACCGGAGCGATAAAAGCAGCGCCAAGTGACCGGAGCAATAAAAGCAGCCCGGAGCAATAAAAGCAGCACCAAGCGACCAGAGCGATACAAGCCGCACCAAGCGACCGGAGCAATACAAGCCGCGCCAAGCGGCCTACCTGGGCCCAGCCGCCAAGCAGAGCTTCCAAGATGGCGGTTGGCAGCCGACGGGCCCCCTCGGATGATGTCAGAGGAGGTGCGCCCAGGGTTTTTTCCCCAGCCGGTGCCGCACGTGGTAAGGGGTGCCCAGTCAGGAATGCGTGAAGGCCGCGTTGAAGAAAGGGCAGGCGGCTGTGTGCGTAGGTCACGCGGTTCGGCCAGTCAGGTGGTACTGAGACTCCGTACCACCTGACTGGCTGGACAATGGGACCTCCGCATGCACGCTGCCGTCCTCCCTTTCTTCATCGCGGAGACGTGGACTCTCAGCTTTGCCCTGCTGCCCAGATGGCAGCTACAGGCGGCCCAGAGGAACGTCCTGCTGCCGTCTCTGGGCTCCCCACACACCTGTTAGAGAAAGGAACCGAGTGGGAGTCTGCACACAGCCCTACCACGGATGGAGGCCGGTAAAACATATAAAATAATTGCTGTGTGTTCATATTTTCTGCTGCCTTTGAGAGTTTTATTGCTGTGGATTCCCAGATTCCCCTATTATCATGACGGGGAATCATAATTATAATAAAGATCTGGAGGCGAGTATTATGCTATCTTTACTTAAGCCGATAGCAGCAAAGAAAATCTCTCAAATACAACAACAAAAGTATTTAGAGAAAAATACAGTTTAACAATATATATAACAATAGCAGGTAATGGTACAGTCCAGCTCCCTGTTGTTCAATTGTCAGGTAGACTGCACCATAAATTCCCTGGTAACCCTTGGCTCCTCCTCTTTTCTTGATGCGAGACGGGCTAACATCTTCTTCAATGAAATGGAAACAATGGAAGAATATTCATCCTTCAACGAAAAACTCCAACATGAAGCTCAAGCTCTTCTCCAACGAACATAACGGAAGAACTCTTCCTCATCCAATGAAAGCTTCGACATGAAGTTTAGGCTGTCGGAAAATAAATGTATTAAAGATCACCAAGAGCTTATATTAAGAAGGTTTGAAAAAATCCGTAATGACTACTGAAACATCAAAACCTAATAACCAAATATAAAGGGTGGGAATAACCCAATTATCAGGGTGGAAATGTAACATTTCTCCCCGTGTCGGGTAAAACTTCTTCCCGTTAAGTTTAGGGCTCGAACGTGTGAGACTCTATTGCAGGAAATCAAGCAAAGTAAAATGGCCAATTTCACAGAAAGCAGTTTAATAGACAGAGTTTCATTCTCGGCCACTTATCCAGAAATTAACTAGAATGACATCCCAGATGTTAGAATAACGGGGACGAGGGGTCGTTACACTGTATACCCTTCAATAACCTACATGTAATGGGGTGCTTCCCGGCAGGAATACCAATAAAACCCTGATGTGAATCAGATATCTCCGATCTGAGGTTATTAATCATACAATAGGCTTTACCGTCCCCAAATATGTGTGAAGAAACTAAACAAGTTACTCAAGGAACTGATATGGGATAAACTTGATGTTAATGCACCAAGAAACCCATGAGATCCATGCGCTACCATATCTCCTCCTAGTAGAGGGACCCAGGAATTCAACAAAAAGGAGGCAAATGCATCCGAAATGTTGACTGAAGGCCAGTGACTCCTGATATTTTCCCAGCTATTAAGTGTAATGAGTGAGGACTCAAAAAAATTCTGAAGTGTTCCCTCCGGGTCCCCCAGGGAGGACGGTGAGACCCGAATTAGCCTGGGAGCGTCCACAGACAGTTCCATACGTCCATACGAGGTTGAGACCTCCATAAGGGTGCTATGAGCACTATTGTAGCTAATTGTACTAATCTTATTACTGTTGAACTGAGAATGAATAGAGGGAAAGCGTAAAGCGTCCCTAGCATCCAGGTCTGGACCAGAGCATCCGAGGCCAAAGCCATGGGTCTGGTCTCCAACAGTAGTATTGTGGTAAAAGAATAATGACAAACTGGCAAATACCCTGGTGTCTAATCTCCAATTGCTGGAGTCTATCAGATACCATGAATTCCAGCCCGCCATTACATTGCCGAACCCTGGAATGTATTGGCCTGGACTGAGATATTGTGAGGCAGGCAAAATCCTGAAAAGATTTTACTGTCTCTGCCAACTGTTTGGACCTGGGGCCACCTATAAGGTTGATATAATGTACAGCGGACAGGTTGTCCACATTCAGGAGTATGGAACTCGTCTGGAAATGCTTAATAAAACTTGAATAGCAAACAATCCTGCAAGGAGTTCTAAGCAATTATATACAATCCTATCTCTGTGGAAACCCAACTGACACCTGTGGAAAGCCATCCGCAGCGCGCCCCAGCCAGATCTGCTGGCGTCTGACTCTATGACCAATTCTGGAGTTGGATGGATGATGGCTTTGCCGTTCCATGACTCTAAATGATTTAGCCACCACTGCATCTCCAATTTCGACTCGTCGTCCAGAGAGATGCAATCTGGATAAAGCCATCCCCTCCGCAGAAATCGTGCTTTCAGACGTGGAAGAGCTCGACAATAAAGCGGTCCTGTAAAGAACACTTGTATTGCTGCGGAGAGTAGACGCAGGAGGTGAGCTAACCATCTCAGAGAATTCTTCTGCAGATAGAAGACATCTGATTTCTCTGTGAATCAGCCGAACTTTGGCTGAAGGCAGAGAAAGAGACATCTCCATCGTAGTTACGGTGACACCTAGAGATTCAACAGACTGTGTCGGTGTAAGGACCGATATTTTGTAGTTTATTGGGATTGTCAGATAAGCGTCTTTTAGGTCTTTATTGACCATCCAATCTTGGAGATAAAACTCCTTTTAATGATGGAATGTCTTCCCTTTTGAAATGATTGTACACAACGTACTCGTTTAGGTGTTTTAAATTGATACTGGGCGGAATTCTCCGTCGTCCTTTTTACTAGGAATATATTGTTTAGGAATATCTCCTTGTGAGGTGTCGCCTCTTCTATCGCGTTTTTCTTGAGTAAATTTTTACTTTTAATGAAGTAACAGCTTCGCCTTTTTCTGATATAACCAGAACTCCCGGAGGAATAGTTTGTATGGGATGTTGGTGTGAAATTATACTCATCAAAAGATCCTGATCTTCTCAAACCCCTGTAACCACTTTGACGGTTGGGGAAAAAAAAAAGGTGGGGTCCTTTTGGGGGTTCTCGGTAAGAGGATTTAACCACTTGGCTGCTATGGACGCACTCAGCGCGTTCAGCCAAGTGGTTCTCCTGTGCTATGGACGCGCTGAGCGCGTGCATGTACAGTAGGCAGCAATCGTCCGGATTCCAGCCGATTGATGCGCCCCACGGTGCGGGCTGACATCTTGCATGTAGCGGTGTGATGACATCTAATTCAGGCGCCCCCCCCCCCCGCGTGTGCGGAGGAGGCGTCTGAAAGGGAGGGGACCTTCGGACCTCTCTCCCTCCCGATCGCCGGGGGCCACAGGGTTAAGGCAGGCACCGTTTGGAAGGGCACAGCCTGCCCTTCCAAACGGTGGCTGACATTAACCCCTGGGGAGCCGGATCACGATTCAGCGCTGAAAAGCGCCGGATCGTGATCCTCTCCCGGAGCTGGCCGACATCTTGGATGTTGGCCAAGCCTCCGGGAACTCCCCCTGAGGACTGGCGTCATCGTGCATAGCTGCCAGCAATGGTGGAGATAGGGGGTTCATTGGAACCCCCTATCTCGCGATCCGTGGCAGCTAGGGGTTAATGTTGGTTATCGTTGGATCGGCCAGAGCATGGCCTTTCCAACGATACCAAACATGACCATGTAAAAAGTTTTTTTTTTAAAAATTAAAAAAATATTTTTAACCCCTTAATGACCCCTGACGTACCCTGTACGTCCTGTCCTCGGGTCTCCCTTAGACCCACGGACGTACAGGGTACGTCAGCAGCGCCAAATCCCCCTCCCGCCCGATACTCCCCTCCCTCGTCGGATCCCACGGCGATCTGGCAGGGAGGAAGCCTGCCCATGTGATTTACATGGGCAGGCGAGGCTGATGACATCGCCACGCTGCGTGGTGACGTCATCAGAAGGTGCCCCCAAGTAATTCAATGGAGGGGAGGGGGGGCTCCTTAGGAGCCCTCTATCTCCCCAACCATTGAAGCTAGCAAAATGCTGTTTGCACCGCTGAAAAGGGGAGAGTCTCCCCTTTTCAGCGGTGTATAGCATTAACCGTTTCGCCACCGGATCGCGTTTTAGCGCGAATTGGCGCCAAAACGCGATTCGAACCTGGAGGGGGGCTGACATCTTGGATGTCAGCCTAGCCTCCAGGTCCCCCCCACCCGCTGACAACCTCACCATATGTGTGAGGATGTCAGTGGGCCAGTTAACCATCTAGCTGCCATGTAGAGATAAGGGGATCCTAAGGATCCCTTTAACTCCCGATCCATGGCAGCTAGATGGTCATATTTGACATCATTTGAAAGGCCTGATCATGACCAGGTTTTGTTTAAAAAAAAATTACAAATAATAAAAAAATTAAATAAAATAAAAAAGTTTTTTTTTTTTTAAATTTTTTTTGTCTGGGGGGGTTTAATTAAATAGGACCTAGGCTGACATCTCAAAATAATTAGCACAAAATGGTCAGAATGAGCGCAGCGCACATAGGTGAACTGGCTCAGCAGTGAAAGGGTTAAAAGGTAAAAACATGTAAAAATTGGGTATTTCTATTCTCGGGATAAAATTTGGAAACTATTTAGCCGGGGTCTTTATTGGTGGTTATAGCTTTAGGGGATTAAATTACGAAAAGGTGTGTTTTTACCATTTTTTTCATCATATTTCATATTTTTTTTATATTAAATTATTGGATATGATGGAAATAATGGTATTTCTAGAAAGTCCATTTAATGGCGGGAAAAAGGGTGTATAATATGTGTGGGTTGAATAAACGAGTAAGAGGAAAATTTGACCTAAACCCTAACAGCGCAGAAACGTAAAAACCGCAGCGGTCACTAAAGGACGGATTTGTGTAAAACCGCCCGGTCACTAAGGGGTTAAACAAAAATTCAAAAAAAAAAAAAAAAAGTTTTTTGTTTTGTTAATGCAGCAATATTGTTCCCATTTCAATTATAATGTGAACAATGATGCTGCACTAACGATTTTTGAATGCGGTGCGTTTGTTAAAACGAGCAAAATTTTCCCCCCCAAAAAAATAAAATTTTAAAAAGTCCCCATTTCTAATATTTTAACAAGCGCACCCCATAGAAAATATAACCGCAAACGATCGCATGATAAAATGTGAAAAAAAAAAACACTTTACACGTTGTAAATTATTGAAAAATTCATTCATTTATTACATTTTTTGTTATAATATACAGACAGGACATGACGTATACATATAATAATGACATATTATAAATCTGCCGAGTCTGACGGAAAGAACGATATATAATATGTCTGGGTCATATATCAAAATATGGCTACAAAACGCGTTTAAACATGATGAGCGAAAGTGGTAAAAATGAGCTCCGCACAGAGGTGTGAAAAGCGTCAGCAGCGAAAGGGTTAAAGGTTGTTGAAAACCCTATTCGAGAAAACTTTCCTGATATTAGCCTTAATCCTATCTATGGACGAGAAGGACCTTGTATATTCGGTCATCTCCTTGAAGATGCCTTCTCCAAATAACTGACCCTCAGCGCTGGACCAGGCTCATTATTATTATTATCTATACTATAAAAGAATAAGCCTTCAAGTGTCCGTCGCCAAAAGCGGTCTGCGCATGCGCGACGGACATTTGAAAGTGGCCGTTAAAACAAACAGGTAGCTGCGCATGCCGGCCGCCTGCAAAAAAAAAAAAAAAAAATAATCGGCACGAGCCGCGCGCAGCTACCCGTGTGTTTAAACGCCGCAAGCCCCGATCCTCCAGCGGTGACTTCCTCCGGCTGTCGCGGCCTGCTCGGCGGGCATCCAGGCTCAGGCGAGCCCCTGGCTTGGTTTGGGCCTACAGGCCCAGCCGAGCCGGGGACTCGCCTAAGCCTAGAGGCCGGCCGAGCAGCCAGCGACAGCCGGAGGACGGTCACCGCTGGAGCTCCGGGCCGAAGTTCCCAAAACATACTCCCCTAAATCGGCCCCGATCCTCCAGCGGTGACCTCCTCCGGCTGTCGCGGCCTGCTCGGCGGGCATCCAGGCTCAGGCGAGCCCCCGGCTTGGCTTGGGCCTACAGACCCAGCCGAGCCGGGGACTCGCCTAAGCCTAGAGGCCGGCCGAGCAGCCAGCGACAGCCGGATGACGGTCACCGCTGGAGCTCAGGACCGAAGTTCCCAAAACATACTCCCCTAAATCGGCCCTGAGCTCCAGCGGTGACCTCCTCTGGCCGAGCAGGCTGCTAGGCCGGCCTCCAGGCTCAGGCGAGCCCCCGGCTTGGCTCGGGCCTACAGGCCCAGCCAAGCCGGGGACTCGCCTAAGCCTAGAGGCCGGCCGAGCAGCCAGCGACAGCCGGAGGACGGTCACCGCTGGAGCTCAGGGCCAATGTAGGAGGATGTTGCCTACACATACTCACCTACATCGGCCCTTAGCTCCTCCAGCGATGGCGGTCCCGCTTCCAGCGTCCTCTGTGTCTCCGTTGGTCGTCGGTATGACGTCACGAAAGCCTTTGTGATGTCATACCGGTGGCCAACAGAGAGAGGACACTGGAAGCGGGACTGCCATCGCTGGAGGGCCGATGTAGGTGAGTATGTGCTCTCCACACCCACCCTGCTTGCTCGGCCGGTATCCAAGCTTAGGCGAGCCCCTGGCTTGGCCTGGGCTTAGAGGCCCAGCCGAGCCGGGGACTCACCTAAGCATGGAGGCCGGCCGAATTGCCTGCTCGGGCGTCCTCCAGGCTCAGGCGAGTCCACGGCTCGGCTGGGCCTCTAGGCCCAAGCCAAGCCGGGGGCTCGCCTAAGCTTGGATGCCGCCCGAGCTACTTGCTTGGCCGGCATCCAGGCTAAGGCGAGCCCACGGCTTGGCCTGGGCCTAGAGGCCCAGCCGAGCCGGGGGCTCGCCTGAGCCTGGATGCCGGCCATACACACACACACACTGTAAAAAACATATATGTGTGTATATATATCCACATGGGGTTACAGTGTGTGTGTGTGTGTGTGTGTGTGTGTGTGTGTGTGTGTGGTGTGTGTGTGTGTGTGTGTGTTGTGTGTGTGTATATATATATATGGCTGCGCGCATCCACGGGGTGCGGTTGGATGCGCGCGCAGCCGGGTGCGCGCGCGCCACCCGCCGCAGCACGCCCAAAGCGTCCTACGGAGGTTTGCTGCGCGCGCATCCAACCTCCGTTGGACGCTTTGGGCGTGCTGCGGCAGGTGGCACGCGCGCATCCAACCGCAACAGCCTGTTACGGAGGTTGCCACGCGCCTGAGCCCAGCGCCTGAGCGCAGAGCCCAGCGCCTGAGCGCAGAGCCCAGCGCAGAGCCCAGCGCCTGAGCGCAGAGCCCAGCGCCAGAGCCCAGCGCCTGAGCCCAGCGCCTGAGCCCAGCGCCTGAGCGCAGAGCCCAGCGCCTGAGCCCAGCGCCTGAGCCCAGCGCCTGAGCGCAGAGCCCAGCGCCTGAGCCCAGCGCCTGAGCCCAGCGCCTGAGCGCAGAGCCCAGCGCCTGAGCCCAGCGCCTGAGCGCAGAGCCCAGCGCCTGAGCCCAGCGCCTGAGCCCAGCACCTGAGCTCAGAGCCCAGCGCCTGAGCCCAGCGCCTGAGCGCAGAGCCCAGCGCCTGAGCCCAGCGCCTGAGCCCAGAGCCTAGCGCCTGAGCGCAGAGCCTAGCGCCTGAGCGCAGAGCCCAGCGCCTGAGCGCAGAGCCCAGCGCCTGAGCGCAGAGCCCAGCGCCTGAGCGCCTGAGCCCAGCGCCTGAGCCCAGCGCCTGAGCGCTGAGCCCAGCGCCTGAGCCCAGCGCCTGAGCGCAGAGCCCAGCGCCTGAGCCCAGTGCCTGAGCGCAGAGCCCAGCGCCTGAGCCCAGCACCTGAGCCCAGCGCCAGAGCCCAGCGCCTGAGCGCAGAGCCCAGCGCCTGAGCCCAGCGCCTGAGCGCAGAGCCCAGCGCCTGAGCCCAGCGCCTGAGCGCAGAGCCCAGCGCCTGAGCCCAGCGCCTGAGCGCAGAGCCCAGCGCCTGAGCCCAACGCCTGAGCGCCTGAGCCCAGCGCTTGAGCCTAGCGCCTGAGCGCAGAGCCTAGCGCCTGAGCGCAGAGCCAGCGCCTGAGCCCAGCGCCTGAGCGCAGAGCCCAGCGCCTGAGCGCCTGAGCCCAGCGCCTGAGCGCAGAGCCCAGCGCCTGAGCCCAGCGCCTGAGCCCAGCGCCTGAGCGCTGAGCCCAGCGCCTGAGCCCAGCGCCTGAGCGCAGAGTCCAGCGCCTGAGCCCAGCGCCTGAGCGCAGAGCCCAGCGCCTGAGCCCAGCGCCTGAGCGCAGAGCCCAGCGCCTGAGCCCAGCGCCTGAGCGCAGAGCCTAGCGTCTGAGCGCAGAGCCTAGCGCCTGAGCGCAGAGCCTAGCGCCTGAGCGCAGAGCCTAGCGCCTGAGCGCAGAGCCTAGCGCCTGAGCCCAGCGCCTGAGCGCAGAGCCCAGCGCCTGAGCGCCTGAGCCCAGCGCCTGAGCGCAGAGCCCAGCGCCTGAGCCCAGCGCCTGTGCGCAGAGCCCAGCACCTGAGCGCAGCGCCTGAGCCCAGCGCCTGAGCCCAGCGCCTGAGCCCAGCGCCTGAGCCCAGCGCCTGAGCGCAGAGCCCAGCGCCTGAGCGCAGAGCCCAGCGCCTGAGCGCAGAGCCCAGCGCCTGAGCGCAGAGCCCAGCGCCTGAGCGCAGAGCCCAGCGCCTGAGCGCAGAGCCCAGCGCCTGAGCCCAGAGCCCAGCGCCTGAGCCCAGCGCCTGAGCCCAGAGCCCAGCGCCTGAGCGCAGAGCCAGCGCCTGAGCGCAGAGCCCAGCGCCTGAGCGCAGAGCCCAGCGCCTGAGCCAGCGCCTGAGCGCAGAGCCAGCGCCTGAGCCCAGCGCCAGAGCCCAGCGCAGAGCCCAGCGCCTGAGCGCAGAGCCCAGCGCCTGAGCGCAGAGCCCAGCGCCTGAGTGCAGAGCCCAGCGCCTGAGTGCAGAGCCCAGCGCCTGAGTGCAGAGCCCAGCGCCTGAGCGCAGAGCCCAGTGCCTGAGCCCAGCGCCTGAGCCCAGCGCCTGAGCGCAGAGCCCAGCGCCTGAGCCCAGCGCCTGAGCGCAGAGCCCAGCGCCTGAGCCCAGCGCCAGAGCCCAGCGCCAGAGCCGAGCGCAGAGCCCAGCGCCAGAGCCCAGCGCCTGAGCGCAGAGCCCAGCGCCTGAGCCCAGCGCCTGAGCGCAGAGCCCAGCGCCTGAGCGCAGAGCCCAGCGCCTGAGCCCAACGCCTGAGCCCAGCGCTTGAGCCTAGCGCCTGAGCGCAGAGCCTAGCGCCTGAGCGCAGAGCCAGCGCCTGAGCCCAGCGCCTGAGCGCAGAGCCCAGCGCCTGAGCGCCTGAGCCCAGCGCCTGAGCGCAGAGCCCAGCGCCTGAGCGCCTGAGCCCAGCGCCTGAGCGCAGAGCCCAGCGCCTGAGCCCAGCGCCTGAGCCCAGCGCCTGAGCGCTGAGCCCAGCGCCTGAGCCCAGCGCCTGAGCGCAGAGCCCAGCGCCTGAGCCCAGCGCCTGAGCGCAGAGCCCAGCGCCTGAGCCCAGCGCCTGAGCGCAGAGCCCAGCGCCTGAGCCCAGCGCCTGAGCGCAGAGCCCAGCGCCTGAGCCCAGCGCCTGAGCGCAGAGCCCAGCGCCTGAGGGCAGAGCCCAGCGCCAGAGCCCAGCGCCAGAGCCGAGCGCAGAGCCCAGCGCCAGAGTCCAGCGCCTGAGCGCAGAGCCCAGCGCCTGAGCCCAGCGCCTGAGCGCAGAGCCCAGCGCCTGAGCCCAGCGCCTGAGCGCAGAGCCCAGCGCCTGAGCCCAACGCCTGAGCGCCTGAGCCCAGCGCTTGAGCCTAGCGCCTGAGCGCAGAGCCTAGCGCCTGAGCGCAGAGCCAGCGCCTGAGCCCAGCGCCTGAGCGCAGAGCCCAGCGCCTGAGCGCCTGAGCCCAGCGCCTGAGCGCAGAGCCCAGCGCCTGAGCCCAGCGCTGAGCCCAGCGCCTGAGCGCTGAGCCAGCACTTGAGCCCAGCGCCTGAGCGCAGAGCCCAGCGCCTGAGCCCAGCGCCTGAGCGCAGAGCCCAGCGCCTGAGCCCAGCGCCTGAGCGCAGAGCCCAGCGCCTGAGCCCAGCGCTGAGCGCCAGAGCCCAGCGCCTGAGCCCAGCGCCTGAGCGCAGAGCCAGCGCCTGAGCGCAGAGCCCAGCGCCTGAGCCCAGCGCATGAGCGCAGAGCCAGCGCCTGAGCCCAGCGCCTGAGCGCCAGAGCCCAGCGCCTGAGCCACTGAGCGCAGAGCCCAGCGCCTGAGCCTAGCGCCTGACGCAGAGCCCAGCGCCTGAGCGCAGAGCCCAGCGCCTGAGCGCAGAGCCCAGCGCCTGAGCCAGCGCCTGAGCGCAGAGCCAGCGCCTGAGCCCAGCGCCTGAGCGCAGAGCCCAGCGCCTGAGCCCAGCGCCTGAGCGCAGACCCAGCGCCTGAGCCCAGCGCCTGAGCGCAGAGCCCAGCGCCTGAGCCCAGCGCCTGAGCGCAGAGCCCACGCCTGAGCGCAGAGCCCAGCGCCTGAGCCCAGCGCATGAGCGCAGAGCCCAGCGCCTGAGCCCAGCGCCTGAGCGCAGAGCCCAGCGCCTGAGCCCAGCGCCTGAGCGCAGAGCCCAGCGCCTGAGCGCAGAGCAGCGCCTGAGCGCAGAGCCCAGCGCCTGAGCCCAGCGCCTGAGCGCAGAGCCCAGCGCCTGAGCGCAGAGCCCAGCGCCTGAGCCCAGCGCCTGAGCGCACAGCCCAGCGCCTGAGCCCAGCGCCTGAGCCCAGCGCAGAGCCCAGCGCCTGAGCGCAGAGCCCAGCGCCTGAGCCCAGCGCCTGAGCGCAGAGCCCAGCGCCTGAGCCCAGCGCTGAGCCAGCGCCTGAGCGCAGAGCCCAGCGCCTGAGCGCAGAGCCCAGCGCCTGAGCGCAGAGCCCAGCGCCTGAGCCAGCGCCTGAGCGCAGAGCCCAGCGCCTGAGCCCAGCGCCTGAGCGCAGAGCCCCGCTGAGCCCAGCGCCTGAGCCCAGCGCCTGAGCGCAGAGCCTAGTGCCTGAGCGCAGAGCCCAGCGCCTGAGCCCAGCGCCTGAGCGCAGAGCCCAGCGCCTGAGCGCAGAGCCAGCGCCTGAGCCAGCGCCTGAGCGCAGAGCCCAGCGCCTGAGCCCAGCGCCTGAGCGCAGAGCCCAGCGCCTGAGCCCAGCGCCTGAGCGCAGAGCCCAGCGCCTGAGCGCAGAGCCCAGCGCCTGAGCGCAGAGCCCAGCGCCTGAGCCCAGCGCCTGAGCGCAGAGCCCAGCGCCTGAGCCCAGCGCCTGAGCGCAGAGCCCAGCGCCTGAGCCCAGCGCCTGAGCGCAGAGCCCAGCGCAGAGCCCAGCGCAGAGCCCAGCGCCTGAGCGCAGAGCCCAGCGCCTGAGCGCAGAGCCCAGCGCCTGAGCCCAGCGCATGAGCCCAGCGCATGAGCCCAGTGCCTGAGCGCTGAGCCCAGCGCCTGAGCGCAGAGCCGAGCGCAGAGCCCAGCGCCTGAGCCCAGCGCCTGAGCGCAGAGCCCAGCGCCTGAGCCCAGCGCCTGAGCGCAGAGCCCAGCGCCTGAGCGCAGAGCCCAGCGCCTGAGCCCAGCGCCTGAGCCCAGCGCCTGAGCGCAGAGCCTGAGCGCAGAGCCCAGCGCCTGAGCGCAGAGCCCAGCGCCTGAGCGCAGAGCAGAGCCCAGCGCCTGAGCGCAGAGCAGAGCCCAGAGCCTGAGCGCAGAGCAGAGCCCAGCGCCTGAGCCCAGTACCTGAACACAGCCCAGCGCCGAGTGCAGAGCACAGAGCAGAGCGCCAAGCAGAGCACAATAGATGGCACAGAGCAGAGCACAACCCATTAAAGGCACAGAGCAGAGCACAACCCATTAAAGGCACAGAGCCGAGCACAATAAACGCCACAGAGCCGAGCACAATAAACGCCACAGAGCCGAGCACAAAAAAACGCCACAGAGCCAAGCACAGCACAATAAACGGCGCCGAGCACAGAACCAAGCACAACACAATAAACGGCGCAGAGCACAATAAAAAGCAGAGCACAATATACGGCACGGAGCAGAGCACAGAGCCGATGTGCAGAGCCCAGCACAGAGCCGAGCAAAACAGAATAAACTCCACAGAGCCGAGCACAACAGAATAAACGCCACAGAGCCAAGCACAATAAACGCCACAGAGCCGAGCACAATAAACGCCACAGAGCCGAGCACAATAAACGCCACAGAGCACAGCACAATAAACGCCACAGAGCACAGCACAATAAACGCCACAGAGCCAAGCACAATAGACGCCACAGAGCCAAGCACAATAAACGGCACAGCGCCGAGCACAGCACAATATACGGCACAGAGCACAGCACAATAAACGGCACAGCCAATCACAGCACAATAAACGGCGCCAAGCACAACACAATAAACGGCGCAGAGCACAATAAAAAGCAGAGCACAATATACGGCACGGAGCAGAGCACAGAGCCGATGTGCAGAGCCCAGCACAGAGCCGAGCCGAGCACAATAAACGCCACAGAGCCGAGCACAATAAACTCCACAGAGCCGAGCACAGTACAATAGACGGCACAGAGCCAAGCACAACAGAATAAACGGCACAGAGCCGAGCACAGAGCCAAACACAGCACAATAAATGGCACCGAACCAAGCACAACGCACCACACTTATCAATAGACTGCCCTCTGGGCAGGCTTTACACCTAGTTATTTATATAGCGCCAACAGTTCATTATGCGTTAAGGTCGCCACTTTAGGGTGGATCCTGAGGAGAATTGAGCGTCTCCTTTTCGCTTGATAAAGCTGTGTTAAGTTACCAAAAACACAGACTAATCTCTGTACTCGGCCCCTGTGTTCAAACAGGTCTGGTTTTCATTAGTGAGGAGAAACCTCAATCGAATCCATTAATTTTACCAATGTACCTACAAAATCAAACACTTTATCATGACACCCCTTAAGGTGCCTCTACTCCCCTTTTTCGGGACCAATTTGACTGGTTAAGGATGTGAATAATTTCGGGATCTAACTCGGGGTTACATTAAGCTTATGTGACAAAGTTGGGGCTGGACACTCAGCCCTCAAATTACTTCTGGTTTGTTTATCCATTGACATACGGATATGCTGTTCTATATAACCAGCCACATGCTCTATGTGTGTCCATTCCACTGACCGGGGATGTTTTAATTGCTCTGGTACAAACATTGAATTTCTTACAGCATCTACCGGATCAATAAGCGGTTTTTAGAATCAGTGGAATCAGGTGAGGAAACTGAATGTGAGGCCTCAGGAGAGGAGACCGGATCGTACTCCGGCTCAGAGGAATTCACCTCAGAATCTGACATTGCTTCCTCTCTAGAATGTTCTGAGGAGCTGCCGGTATCTTTGCGTCTCTAGCGCGCTTCCACTTTCTTTGTCAGCCGGAGTTAACTGGCTCCTTTTTTCGTCACAGTGATGTGCTGTGGGAATTCATTACAAGTACGGGTAGACGTAGGTTTTATGAGGGATATTTTTTGGGAGTTTCTCTTCTCCCTCATTGAAGTCTCAGGGACCTCATTATCCTGTCAGGAATCACTAGATAAAAATCTATCTGAAGTTGGGGAAATTATAAATGAACGTCTGGCTGAGAGATTCTCTAGACATTTTAACCATATTATACTCCAAGTATGAGGGGAAAAAAGCCGACAGAGCCACAACAAAGGCATCTGCCGGGTTATTTACGTTGACATAAGAACGGGGGCACCTGGGGCAACAGGCAGGATCGGGCTAACCATAAACCACTGATTTATTTACTTATTTACTCATTTTATTGGGAGACCTCCGTTTAAAATTGCAGCTGTTTGTCTCCGGTAACTGCCCGCGACGTTGTTGAAACTCCCCGAGGCAACAAGCCGCGGCGTTCCGCGCATGCGCGAACCGCCGCGAGCGTTACCTCAGAGCAATGACGCGAAGCCGCGCCTTTCCTCAGGAACATCTGCAGGGGAGGCGCCAAATCCCCAAAGAAACCACCGGAGAGACGGACTCGTAAACAAAGTAAAACTCGCCATTTAAAATCGCCCGCAGTATACTTCCTGAGGTAAACATCGCCGTGAGCGTTACCTCAGGCAATGGCGCAAAGCCGCACCTCTCCTAATGACGGACAGGGGAGGTGCCAAAACACTACAGAAAGCTGCCGTAAAGACGAACTCGTCTCCCGGAGGAAAATAAAACACTGGGAAGCGAAAAAACAAAAAGAGAGTCCCCAAATGAGACAATAAATAAAGGCAAAAGCTAGCCCCTGTACAGATAAGTCCCAAATGGGCTGACAATAAATAACAATAAAACACAAGCTAACAGAGTGTGTGTATATAAATAATGTAAGGAATTAGAATATATGTATATAGCTAGACAATAAAAGTACAGTGAAACTGCCAAACAATTTTAATATTGAGATTGCTGCTAATACTCATCTTATCTCGGCGAGCAGCAAAGAAAAGAGGAGGAGCCAAGGGTTACTAGGGAATTTATGAAGCGGTCTGACGATTGAACAGCAGGGAGCTGGACTGTACCATTACCTACTATTGTTATATGTATTGTTAAAGTGTATTTTTCTCTCTAAATACTTTTGTTGTTGTATTTGAGAGTTTTTCTTTGCTGCTATCGGCTTAAGTAAAGAAAAGATAGCATAATACTCGCCTCTGTGTCTTGTGGGATAATTCTGATACGCTCACACACTGCACTTTGCTGGGGGTTTTATTGCTGTGGATTCTGATACGCTAATACACTGCACATTGCTGAGGGTTTTATTGCTGTGGATTCTGATACGCTCACACACACTGCACATTGCTGGGGGTTTATTGCTGTGTGTTCTGTGATACAGTAATGTGCGGTGTGTATGAGCTTGAGTTTTATTGCTACATACCCCCAGGGTGTAGGGGATATATGGTTATGTATATTAACGTATGGCTGTGTGTGTGTAAATGCATGTATTTGTTTTTAAACAGGCTGCTGTGTGTAAGTCTGCGTCCTTGTCGCATTTCGGCGTTGCCCCCTTGCCCTGCATCCAAAAGAATGGTATTGCTCCTAGAATCGCCACATTATCTGCCTTTACCGTTTGAGGTCTATTGCTGTGGATCCTGTGTACATTCATATTCCGTGCCTTTACCGTCAGTTCTATTGGTGTGGAGCTGATATGCTTAACCAGTGGAATAATATAATCTGTACTTTATGCTACATTGTTTGTACGAATACACATTTTATGTGATTTTAAGGTATTGGGAGCAACGCTCTAAAAAATATGAATCAAGATCGTATTACAATCACAATTTCATACGGTCTTAAATTATTTGAACCAGAGAGATACTTTTATGTTAAATGTGCTGTTATTCGAGCAATATGTGTGATTTTAAGATATTGGTACTAGTACTCTGTAATGTGATCACGGTTCACACCAAATATTGTATTTCCTATGAGAAGAGGGGGATAGGAGCGGGCCCCATTCTGAGGGTCAGTAAGGGGCCCCAAAATTTCTGATGGCTGGCCTGGATACAAGCCGCGCCAAGCGACCGGAGCGATACAAGCCGCGCCAAGTGATTTTCTCTTTAATTTTCATTTGAATTAATTCAGTCGGTTCAAATACAGTTTTGATCTAAAAAGAGCTGACGATAATGCGTCCTCTGAGGCAGCAACATGCTCCAGAGCGCAGTACAATCACACAGCAACGTGTGGATGGGAATACTAACAGTGTTTTTATTATGTGTCATTATGTGTAAAAAATCACCACGGAGGAGGGAGCAGAGAATCAGTCAGGTCAGGCCAAGCCGCTCCTGATTCTCCCATAGCCAAGCGTGGTATTGATTGAGTTTGTGATCCTCGGGCTGCACCTGAAATACAGAACACACACGTCACAAACACGCACACGTCACAAACATCAAAAGCACATTTCCTTTTCTTTGAAGCCAGCGCTCCCAGAGAGATGCCCCCCAGGATGCTGAGACCCCCAGGACACTGAAACCCCAAGATGACCACCCCCTCCTTCTACAGACCCTCAACTCTCTGGGTCTCGGTGACACTGCACTTGCTTGGGTTGACTCCTATTTATCCAACAGGTCCTTCTGTGTGTCCTTTGCTGGTAACTCCTCCTCCTCATTGCCTCTATCTGTTGGTGTACCTCAAGGCTCTGTCCTTGGTCCTCTGCTCTTTTCCATCTACACCTCCTCCCTGGGCAAAATCATCAACAGCTTTGGCTTTAATTACCACCTCTACGCTGATGACACTCAGATCTACCTCTCTACCCCTGATCTCTCTCCCCCTGTCCTTTCAAAAGTCAGTGACTGTTTATCTGGCATCTCCTCCTGGATGGCCTCCCACCACCTAAAGATCAACATGTCAAAGACTGAGCTCCTACTTATTCCTCCCTCTAATGCCTCCCCACCTCCCGACTTCTCTATCACGGTGGAGGGTATCACCATCTCCCCATCAAACCAAGTTCGCTGTCTTGGAGTTACACTGGACTCTGCTCTTTCCTTCATCCCCCACATCAAGTCTCTTTCCTCCTCCTGCCGATACCAACTGCGTAATATTTCCAGAATTCGGCCATTTCTTACCGCGGTCACCACAAAACAACTCATACACGCCCTGGTAATCTCCCGACTCGATTACTGCAATAATCTCTTATCTGGCCTCCCTCTGTCCCACCTCTCCCCCCTACAATCCATCCTGAACGCCTCCGCCAGGCTAATTCACCTCACCCGCCGCTCTGTCTCTGCCGCTCCCCTCTGCGAGTCCCTTCACTGGCTCCCCATCCACTGCAGAATTAAGTTCAAAATCCTTATCCTTACCTACAAAACCCTCACTAACTCAGCTCCCACTACCTGTCCTCACTAATCACCAAATACACCCCAGCCCGCTCCCTAAGGTCAAACAGTGACCTGCGCCTAGCTTCTCCCCGCATCACCTCTTCCCATGATAGACTGCAGGATTTCTCACGCGCAGCCCCCACTCTCTGGAACGCTCTCCCTCGTACTGTCAGACTTTCCCCTAACTTCTCTTCCTTCAAACGCTCCCTTAAAACATTCCTATTTAGGGAAGCCTACCCCCCAACTCACTGACGCAACCATCAATCACTCTCACCTTACAGTCCTCTCCTCCTGTTTCCAACCCCAACCCTCCCAGATTGTGAGTTCCTACGGGAATAGGGCCCTCATCTCCTCCTGTACTGTTTGTCAAATGTTGTTCAATGTATTGTAACCCTGTCTGTACTGTGCTTATTGTACAGCGCTGCGGAATATGCTGGCGCTTTATAAATAAATAATAATAATAATAATACCGAGACACTGAGACTCCCCCCAAGACGCTGAGACCCCCAGGGACACCGAGACTACCCCAAGACGCTGAGACCCCCAGGGATACCAAGACTCTCCCAAGACGCTGAGACCCCCAGGGATACCGAGACCCCCAGGGACACGAGTCTCCCCCCAAGACGCTGAGACCCCCAGGGATACCGAGACCCCCAGGGACACCGAGACTCCCCCCCAAGACGCTGAGACCCCCAGGGACACAGAGACTCTCCCAAGACACTGAGACTTCCAGGGACACCGAGACCCCTAGGGACACCAAGACCCCCCAGGGACACCAAGAACCCCAGGGACACCAAGACTCCCAAGACGCTGAGACCCCCAGGGACACCGAGACTCCCCCAAGACGCTGAGACCCCCAGGGACACGAGACTCCCCCAAGACGATGAGACCCCCAGGGATACCGAGACCCCCAGGGACACCGAGACTCCCCCCCAAGACGCTGAGACCCCCAGGGACACCGAGACTCTCCCAAGACACTGAGACTTCCAGGGACACCGAGACCCCTAGGGACACCAAGAACCCCAGGGACACCGAGAACCCCAGGGACACCGAGAACCCCAGGGACACCGAGACTCCCCCCACGACGCTGAGACCCCCAGGGATACCGAGACCCCCCCGGGATACAGAGACCTCCAAGACACCGAGAGACCCCCCCAGGACACGAGACACCAAGAGACCCCCCCAGGACACCGAAACCCCACAGGATGCTGAGACCCACCCAGGACATTGAGACCCCCCCAGCAGCAAAGTTATATTTTCTTGTGTCTTTCTGTACAGATTCCCACACGTGACAGCAATATACGGAATATCCATGTACACGTACATAAGAACGTGTTAACGTATCCCAGATCATAGCGTAATCCCCCTTTCCCTAATCTCCCCCCCTCGTGCCCTCTATTAACCTCCTTTTAGAATGTAAGCTCATAGGATCATGCCCTGCCCATTGTACAGAGCTATGGAATGTGTTGGCTCCTTATAACTACATGTAATTTGTCTGGGGTCTGAGAGGAGCCTCATGTAAGCCTCACTGAACCCCAGTATCCATGCACCGCGTTTTGCACTGTGGCAGCGCAGGGCGCGGGGTTACACTTACTCAGACACATTTCTTTACACTTTGCTTTATCGCTCTTTACCTCTTTCCATTCGTTCACGCAGAAGATCCGGTAGGAATCATTGCCGTATTTGCCGATCCCGTGGAGCTCGATGGGATACCGCCACTTCTTAGTGAGATACTCACCTGTAGGGAGAGAACAGCAAAACGTCAGAGGAGCCGCACGTGAAGCAAGGGGAGCCCCGGGGAGGAATGCACACATCAATCATGAAGAATGGAGCCGGATTAAGGTTCAGCAGTAGCAGTGTGTGATGTCACAGCAAGACAATGCATTTAATAAAAACGTGACATGTTGGAGGAGTAACCGGCAGCAGCTCCAGGTGTTCAGCGGCTGTGACGGGCCTCCGCGTGCTCGGCGGGGCTCTGTGTGCTTCGCAGGACTCTACGTGCTCCACGGTTGTGGTGTCTAACCGTTATAGTGACGTATCACGCCCAGCAAGCTGCACACCCTGCGGGCCCAGGACATAAAAGGACACAAACTGCTAATGGAAAAGCATTTTCTAGGGGCTTCCCGCTTCGGTCACACGTGAGCAGAGTCGGGGCATTTTAACAAGGAAAGCAGGACGTTCACTAAGAAACAAATTCAAAAGTTAAAATGCAGCCGAAAAAGGTAGAACGGCAGCTTCCAAGAGAAAAACACATGCACAGTGTGACCGGAAAAGTGCTGCCCAACACTGTGACGAATGTATGGTCCTGGCATTTGTGTTAAAATACAGTCAATAACCGGAATATGTAGAAATAATTGATCAAATATTACTGACTGTTGATTCTCATGGTCCAGGGTTAACTTTATCCATGAGAATTTAGCTCCTATGGGAAATTGACCCTGGGATGACCCGATGATATTTATAAAGACCATGGCATAACAATAGGTGGATATGGTTCAGGAGCCGGAAACAGACGCCAGATGGGTGTCACTAAATAACTGCTATCTGATTGCAAGACAACTTATAGCTTCCAAGCATGAGAATATTCATTCTGCCTGGAATTTGTCTGGCCAGCATTTTCTCATGGCATTTGTGATAAATTCTTGTGTCTTTGGAATGATATAAAAACTCAAAGGATTTTTAGTGGAAAAAGGCAGAGGAGAAGGAAGGTTCCTACCTAAGAAACCGAGCTCCTTCTCAGGTCAACATTGAAATGGAAGTTCTTTCTGGCCTTTGATCCAGAGTGATATAAAAGACAAGGCTTTTTTCGGTAACGTATTAACCTCTAACTATATAGCTTTTGATATTATTCTGTACTAATAATTGCTATAAGCTTATATTGATTAGTCATTTATTCCAATAATATCAGTGTCTTGTGTTTATCTACTAACAAATTTGTAGCAAGGTTCATTTGTTGTCATTTGCCATTGTTTTATGTCATCTAAGTGTGTCTCATTATGCTCAGCCAGGCACAACATTTGCATCTCAATGGATTAATTGACTACATTAATGAACTATTTTGCACCAAGGTTATTTTTAGCCAATGCTTTAACATCATCCATGTGTGTCTCATTACTCTCAGCCAGACTCAGCATTTGAAGCTCAATGGATTAATCATAATTAATGAACTACAGTGATGATCTTTAATATGTGTAATGTTCCTGATTGTCACATGTGATCTCCCTGCAGATATTTGTTGATTGATAATTGTTTTGATTACCGTGAAGTTTCAGGTTGATGCGTTGATTAATTGACACATTTGCATTGATTGACTGATGAATTGATCAAGATCTACATGTGAGTTGGTTTCTGTGATAAATTGGTTTCTAGAATGTCCTAGAGCAGTGTTTCTCAAGTGGTGGGTCGTGACCAGGGGCAAACTGGGTCACAGGGCAAGTGCCCCCAAGCCTCTCGAATGCCTGGGACCTACTGATGCATCTTAACTGCAGCAGCGAGTCCCAGGTAGCGCGGCTACCTCTGAATGTTCTCAGGTGCCACCTGGGGCTTGCTGCATCAGGTAAGATACTCTGTAATTGCAATGAGGGTGGGAATCTGTAATGGGAAGGTGTGGGGTGGGACTCAGTGACTGGCAGCTCTGTACTCCCAACCACAGGAGACACTGTGCACAATGCACGTCTCATTGAAGCAAAAGGCTGTTGGGTAAGGGGGGGGCTCCCTATATATATTTGATTGTGTTTTTCTCTGTCATTTTGTTAATCTGTCCTTTTACCTATTTATGCATCCTTCTTTCTGAATATCTGTTATTCTGTCTGTCCATCTACATCTGTGTCTCCTTCTGTGTATTTTTCCATCTGTCCTTGTATCGACGTCTTCCTCTCCATTTCTCTTTTTCTCCTCATCTCTCTCTTTTTGCCCTCTATCACTCTCTCCCTATTACTCTATAAAACGCTCACTCCTCCACTCCAGGATCTGTGTCGTCCACTCCAGGCAGCCGCGCACTGCTCCCTCCACCTGCAGGGAGGAGATGCCGACACAGTGAACAGGCACAGCCCTGCACCCACTGACTGTGCGAGACGAGGACAGTCACATGACTGTCCTGCGTCAATCAATTCATGGGAGGCCAGCCTCCCATGGAGGAGTTTTTGAATGGCTTGGACCAAGGGTGCTTTCCCATTGGTCTAAGCTTTTCAATTATTCTTCAGTCCCTCTCTGAGGCACTGCAGAGCGTAGGTTCAGGAAGTAGGCAGCGCCAGACGCGCACTACAGACCTCAATCTCTTGGGCAGCTTGAGTTTATACGATTAGCGTAGAGGTCAGCTACATAAATTGCGTAGGCTCAGGGAGGGCACGCTGCTGCGAAAAAATAATGTGCGCAGTGGCAGAAACAGATGGTGGGGGAGGGTGGGGCAGGTGAGTTTAAGTTTTTTTTTATAATATTTCATTCAGTAGTGATTTAATTTAGAGTTGCTTTGTCTATCATCACCCGGACTTTGAGACTCTTATTAAGAGCAAGAAGCATCTCCAGTTTTCCAATAAGTTATACTTAACTTCATATGTTTCAATTAGTTTATTTTACAGCAATCACTTTCCTTTTCACTAGTTCTGTGATTACTGCACTATCCTTTTCACTAGTTCTGTGATTACTGCACTATCCTTTTCACTAGTTCTGTGATTACTGCGCTATCCTTTTCACTAGTTTCCTGATTACTGCACTTTCCATTTCACTAGTTCTGGGATTACTGCGCTATCGTTTTCACTAGTTCTGTGATTACTGCGCTATCCTTTTCACTAGTTCTGTGATTACTGCACTATCCTTTTCACTAGTTCTGTGATTACTGTAATATCCTTTTCACTAGTTCTGTGATTACTGCACTATCCTTTTCACTAGTTCTGTGATTACTGCGCTATCCTTTTCACTAGTTTTCTGATTACTGCACTTTCCATTTCACTAGTTCTGGGATTACTGCGCTATCGTTTTCACTAGTTCTGTGATTACTGCGCTATCGTTTTCACTAGTTCTGTGATTACTGCGCTATCCTTTTCACTAGTTTTCTGATTACTGCACTTTCCATTTCACTAGTTCTGTGATTACTGCGCTATCGTTTTCACTAGTTTTGTGATTACTGCACTATCATTTTCACTAGTTCTGTGATTACTGCACTATCCTTTTCACTAGTTCTGTGATTACTGCACTTTCTGTCTGGAATGGCACTGGGGTGGCACCACAGGTTCATGGAGTCTAAGCCCAGGATGCAGGGATGCTCTGAAGGTACCTTGGTTAGGCTGATGTTATATGATCTGAGGCGTGGTACAATGGGGGTTATCCAGGAGAATAGTCAGCAGGCGATCCTAGGTCGAGGGGACTGGTACAGCGGGATAGGCGTTGAAGCAAGCAGGGGTCTGATACACGGTAAGTCTTTAGCAATAGTTCAGCTATGTTTGCAGGATAGACTTGCAATGAGAAGCCATGGTAGAAAGGTGTGAGTGTCTCTTTATTTGCAAGCAGGAGGGTGTGGTGTGTGTGGTGCTTGTGCTTTTACTGTTTAAACCCTCTCCTTGCTGGATTGGAACGGGGCAGCACTTTATATGTGCTGCCTGAGCAAGGAATGTGATCCTGGGGTGGTCAGCGATGGGGATCCTGACATAGCCCCTCCCTCAAGGCCGAACCCCGTGCGGCCCAGATATGCTTGTAGGCTGGGTTCAGCTGCAGGAGACACATAGGAAAATATTCCCTGCACACAATAAGAATCTTGATCTTTAGTAGAGTTTCTGGACTGTGCATCACAAGGTATAGGACCACTCTGGTAGGTGTTGGAAGCGAGGAGGATAACCCCGCAGGAGGCAGAATTCTGGGCACAGGGGGCAGCATTAGCTTGGAGATGATTCTTTCTCTGACGCCTCCTTGCCCTTGATTTGGAGGATTTGGCCAGGATGGTTCCACACAAGGAAGGAACCAGAGCCACACTTGGACCAATCTCCTCCATGATGGGTATCTCTTCCTCGTTGCTGGATGTCATAGACGTGGTGACGGTAGTGCCCAGGAATGCCCCTTCTTGATCACTCTGTGCAGTCTGCAGCGGTGACTCACCATTTAAATCAATAAAGTCAATCCCCATCTCTGAGGATGGATCAAAGGTAGGTGGTACAACTGCAGCAGATGGTGGCATTTCAGCAATGGCTCTTATTTTAGCCAGTTGTTTCAGCAGGAAAGCGGGGTTTTTCTGGAGATTCTGTAGGATGTCGGAGAGGGAATCAACCTGGCTTGCCAGGGTAACAACAGTAGAAGTAAGCACTGATATTTCTGGGGCCTTGTCAAAAACCACACAAGCTGGCATTGAAGTGGGTTTGACATGTACCTCTGCATTCGGCAAAGCAGGCATGGATTTGGATTCCTCAAGTGGCTGGGCAGCGCACTTGGATTCATCAAGCGGTAGGGAAGCACACATGGATTCACCAGGCTGCAGGGAAGCGCACATGGATTCACCAGGCTGCAGGGAAGTGCGCATGGATTCACCAGGCTGCAGGGAAGCGCACATGGATTCACCAGGCTGCAGGGAAGTGCACATGGATTCACCAGGCTGCAGGGAAGCGCACATGGATTCCCCAGGCTGCAGGGAAGCGCACATGGATTCCTCAGGCTGCAGGGAAGCGCACATGGATTCCTCAGCTTCCTCAGTTATCATGAAAGGAGCCAGGCCAGCATTGTCTGTGGGAGCAACATAGGGATCCAGAGAATCTTGAAGCAGCGGGGTGTTCACCGTGGTATATATGGCACTTCTGGTGATCGCGTCTGGTAGTACAAAGTCAAGGAGTTGATCTTTCTCCATGTCAGCCCGGCTGGGGTCAGCAGAGATCCTTGGAGACTTGATCTTTCTTTTATTCACCAATGTCCTCTCATAGGTGTCAATGTTGGCTTTTTCGACCACAAAACCATTGGAAGCAACAGTGTACTCTGTATGTTTGAAAGGAGTGGTACCGCTTGGGTAGGTAGCAGGATATGAAGCGGTAGTGCTAATATACCTGGCATAGCCACAAGGAGACCCTCGGGAGCACCATGCTGTCTGTAGCGGATTCGTTGGAAGGCACAGGAGGTCTTGGGCTGCCAACCCCTCACTGTCTGACTCCAGGGACTCCCACTCGCTGTCAGACTCTGAGTCCTGTCGAGAGAGACACGGTGAAGGTGGTGGTAGGTCTTCCCATGGCATGTGGTACTTCCTGGCAGAAGTGGGCATAGCTGGCTCTCTTCTTGCAGACTGTCCGAGGACTGGAGTAGGGGAGGAGATGCAACGATCTGCAAGGGTGATGGGAGTTGCAGTCAATATGTGAATAGAGTCCACGATTTGTTTTGCAGCTTTCCTCATCATTAATGCTTCTTCAAATACTTTTAGGTCCTCTCTGCAAACCCTGGTTCCATTAGAGGCATATACATGACTGGGAGGACCTGGATCTGGAGCACCTGTGGTTGAAGCAGTAGTTTTCATGCATGCAGGTTAAAGGGTGGAAGGAACGCACGTCATGATACAAGGTCTGGAGGTTGTAGGTGTCACCGCCCAGGGTATGGTGCTGGCGATGTCCATGGGGGTTTCCAGGTCGCTCTCTGTGGTTACCTCCATTTCCACAGGGGTGACAGGGTCTTCCTCCTCTCTACACCTGGCAGCTTGAAATTCTATGCTCCCAGGTTTAGCAAGTAAAGAGGGCAGATCTCCTCTGGGTCTAGACTTGGACCAGGATTCAGCTTTGGGAACCGGATAACTTCTGTTCTCATGCTTGGGCCAGGGTTTAGTCTTGGGAGCATGAGCCCCTCTAGTTCCATTCTTGGGCTGGGGTTCCACCTTGGGAGCAGGAGCCCTTCTGGTGTCATACATGGGCTGGGGTTCCCTGGAAGGGCTTGCCACCGGGATTTGCTGTCTGATGGGCCTTTCTGGGCATTCAGAGACCCAGTGATTTGGAGAGGCACAGTACCAGCAGAGATTCTGGGTCTGTCTTCTGAATCGCTCCTCAGGAGTTAGTGGGCCTTTGACCTTTTTCACAGGAGGAACACACACCTTATTATTGCAGTTTTTGAGGGAGTCCTTCAGTTCCCATAATTCCTCAACACCCCACACAGCTGATAGTCCATACGGTCCAGGGCTTGCAGTATCCCCGCGGGCTTAGTTGTAGGGCTTCTCATTTTGTCAGGAATGGCACTGGGGTGGCACCACAGGTTCATGGAGTCTAAGCCCAGGATGCAGGGATGCTCTGAAGGTACCTTGGTTAGGCTGATGTTATATGATCTGAGGCGTGGTACAATGGGGGTTATCCAGGAGAATAGTCAGCAGGCGATCCTAGGTCGAGGGGACTGGTACAGCGGGATAGTCGTTGAAGCAAGCAGGGGTCTGATACACGGTAAGTCTTTAGCAATAGATCAGATATGTTTGCAGGATAGACTTGCAATGCGAAGCCATGGTAGAAAGGTGTGAGTGTCTCTTTATTTGCAAGCAGGAGGGTGTGGTGTGTGTGGTGCTTGTGTTTTTACTGTTTAACCCCTCTCCTTGCTGGATTGGAACGGGGCAGCACTTTATATGTGCTGCCTGAGCAAGGAATGTGATCCTGGGGTGGTCAGCGATGGGGATCCTGACACTTTCCTTTTCACTAGTTCTGTGATTACTGCACTATCCTTTTTTTTTTTATCAATTAACAATTTTTATTAGTATGAATCAAAGGGTCACAGCTCAACCCGCAGAAAAGGCCATGCAAGACCAGAGGAATAAAGACCTCATAGAAATACAAGAGGGGGGGGTGATTCCCAACATAATATACAATAAAAGCAAGGGATATGACCATATTCGCAATAACATTAGAAGTGGGTGGGTCCGGAAAAAAAAAAAAAAAAAAAAAAAAAAAAGGGGGGGTAATGGCCATTACCGTGACACTCCTGGCACGCTCCCGGGGGAGGCCATGGAGGGACAACGTCACTAGGCCTGGGTGGTCCGAGGGCCAGGCATAGCGAACCATGATGGCGCACCCCGGAACCGTCCCGAAAAAGCCCCATAAAAAAAAAAAAAAAAAAGGGGGGAACCAAGACCCGCCATGTCCCGCTGAAGGTCAAGTCCCACATAACAGTAGACGATAGTTGGGTGAGGTGCAGTAATCTCAATACCCGCTGATATACATAAAAAGAAGGAGGGGGTAGAAACTGGGAAAATGGGGGGGGGGAGGGAAAGTCCCGGCGTGGGGCCACAGCCAGTTTCAATATGTCAGGGGGACCTGGATGGTAGGTCCCAACGCAGGGTCAGGGACTGCAAAGAGGCCTTGTGCTTTGTTCAGCTTCTCAGGTTGGATCCCGGGGAGGGGGAGAAGTTTCATCAGCCACCTTCCCAGGCACGACACTCCGGCGGTCAGTCGCGAGTCCCAGGGACTGAAGGTGAGCGGCCGCCTCTTCAGGTGTGGTTGCCTGCAGGGTGAACCCATCGCCATGGTATATCATTAATGAGCCAAGAGCACCCCATCGATATCGTGTGCCATTATCCCGTAATATTGCTGTCGTGGATTTAAAGCGTCGTCGGGCCGCCAGTACAAGAAAGGGGACATCTTGGTAAACAGCGATAGAGGCCCCTTCGAACACAAATGAGGGGGTATTGCGGGCCACCCGGAGTAAGGCCGAGTGCAGAGAGATGTCCCTAACGACCATCATGACATCCCTGGGGGCCCGACAGGCGCTGCAGCGGCCCGTCGCATACGTATAACAGAGACAACTGCGGCCCCCGGGTCATCAATTACGGGGAGGAGGGATGTCACAAAACGGGCAGTGTAAGGCAGCAGCTCCTCATCCGACACAGCGTCTGGAATTCCTCGAAGCTTGAGGTTTTTGCGTCGATGCCTAGTCTCCAAAGACACCACCGCTGCTTGTAAATTATGAATCTGGCGCTGGAGCGTGAGTAGGTTAGTGGAGGTTGTGGCCTGCATCCCCTCCATCTCCTGAGTACGGGCCCGAACGTCCACAAGCTGTTTCTGAGTATCAGCCACGGCGGAGGTCAATGGCTGCAAGTCCGCTTGCCAAGATTTCCTGGCATCCGCCAGCAAAGAGCGTATGTCTCGTTTAGTGGCAGGTAGACCGTCATCTGCTATCTCCGCTAACTGCTCTGAGGGGGTAGATGGTATGCTCAAGTCCACCTCCACGCCAGGTTGCCCAGTGTCCGCCGGGGCAGGACGCACCAAACGACGTCCCGATCCCCCCCAGAGAAAGACGAATGTCGGGAGTGCAGGAGGTTCCCGCCACCTCACCTGTCTTGGTCTTCTTACCCATCCGGGAGTGGACAATGCGGTGCTGCCTGATTCGAGGAGGAAGTAGGCCTCAAAGATGGCCGCCGGCTCACTATAGCTTGCACCGGTAATACTGCCTGGAAGGCGATCGCAGGTCCGGAGGGGAGGGCTAGTCGGACTCCGGAGTGTAGCACCCGATGGCCGGCGTCAGGGGTATAAGATAGAGAGTCCGAGCCGTCTATAACTCGCAGGAATCACCGCTTATTGAAGAGATTGCACGGAGCTCAGCAAAGTAACGTCCGCTCCCCTTCACATCCGGCCACGCCCCCCCCGCACTATCCTTTTTGGAAAGAATCTCTGTTTGTTTACAAAATTGTTTAAAAAGTGCATATATTGTAGAATATTACACACGTTGTTTTGTGGAATAAATTATAATGTTTCAGAAATTCTATTATTTTTAGGTCGCGATTTAATGACCAAGGACAATTGTGGGTCCTGAGGGTCCCCAGGTTGAGAACCACGGTCCTAGAGGTGTCGATATATATTCAATATTAGGCAAATACATGATATTGTTTGCACTTTTTAAGAATCTTTTCCCCTTTACTTTCACCAGTCTCATGTCCTCTTTAAATAATAAATTAATTGCTGATTGATTAGGCATTACAGCATTAAGAGGCAGCGACACAATTCAGGCCCCCCAAAAAACGAAAGTCCTTTATTTGTGCATCGCTACATGTGAGGCTGGAAGGGAGAGGGGATCAATGACAGGGCACCCCCAATCTGCCAAACCCTCAAGCCTCGCACTGTGGGGGCCGCCAGCTCACCCATTAAACAGACTAACACGCTGTAAAAGGAAAGCTTCACGGCCGGCTGAGCATAATAGGCAATGCAGTTACAAACATAGAAAAATGTCGGCAGATAAGAACCTTTCGGCCCATCTAGTCTGCCCAATTACATGGATACTTTACCTGGATTTATCTTTTGTTTAGGATAGCCTTATGCCTATCCCATGCCTGCTTAAATTCAATCACTGTTTTGGCCTCTACCACTTCTACTGGAAGACTGTTCCATGTATCCACCACCCTCTCAGTAAAATAATGCTTCCTGATGTTACTTTAAACTTTGCCCCTCTAATCTAAGACTATGTCCTCTTGTTTTGCTACTTTGTTTCCTTTTAAATATACTCCCTTCCTCTACCTTGTGGATTCCCTTTACGTATTTAAATGTTTCTATCATATCTCCTCTGTCTCGTCTTTTTTCCAAGCTGTACATGTTAGATCATTAAGCCTTTCCTGGTAACTTTTCTCCTTCAAGCCGTACACCATTTTAGTAGCCCTTCTCTGAACTCTCTCTAAGATGTCTATATCCTTCTGGAGATACGGTCTCCAGTACTGCACACAGTACTCCAAGTGAGGTCTCACCAGTGCTCTGTACAGTGGCATGAGCACTTCCCTTTTCCTACTGCTAATACCTCTCCCTACACAACCAAGCATTCTGCTAGCATTTCCAAGCATTCTGCCAGCATTTCCTGCTGCTCTATTACATTGACTACTTACCCTTAGATCCTCTGAAATAATAACCCCTAAATCCCTTTCCTCAGATGTTGAGGTTAGGACTGTATCAAATATTCTATATTCAGCCTTTGGTTTTTACGTCCCAGGTGCATTATCTTGCACTTATCCACATTAAAACTCAATTGCCACAACTCCGACCATTTTTTAGTTTACCTAAATCATTTGTCATTTGGCTGATCCCTCCAGGAACGTCAACCCTGTTGCAAATCTTTGTTTCATCAGCAAAAAGACATACTTTTCCATTAATACCTTCTGCAATATCACTAATAAATATTAAAGAGAATGGGTCCAAGTACTGACCCCTGAGGTACCCCACTGGTAACAAGACCTTGCGCCGAATAAACTCCATTTACCACAACCCTCTGTTGCCGGTCACTCAGCCACTGCCTAATCCAGTCAACAATATTGGAATCCAAGCTCAAAGATTGCAATTTATTGATAAGCCTTCTATGCGGAACAGTATCAAAAGCCTTACTGAAATCTAAATAAGCAATGTCTACTGCACCACCTGTGTCTATTATTTTTGTTACCCAATCAAAAAAATCAATAAGATTAGTTTGGCATGATCTCCCTGAGGTAAACCCATGTCGTTTCTGATCCTGTAATCTATGTGTTTTTAGATGTTCAACAGTCCTTTCCTTTAACATGGTTTCCATTAATTTCCCCACTACTGACGTAAAACTAACTGGCCTATAGTTCCCAGATTCCTCCCTACTACCCTTCTTGTGAATGGGCACAACATTTGCTAATTTCCAGTCTTCTGGGACGACTCCCGTTAACAGATTTATTTAACCAATCCTTGCTAACGGTTTTGCTATTACATCACTGAGCTCTTTTAATAATTTAGGGTGGATCCCATCAGGCCCCATTGACTTATTTGTCTTTACTTTAGACAGCTGCTGCAGAACCTCCTCCTCTGTAAACTGATATGTAATTGTCTCGTTAGTGTTTCCTCCTAACTGAGGTCCCTTTCCTTCCTTTTCTTCTGCAAAGACTGAACAAAAATATTCATTGAGACAGTCAGCGAGACTTTTATCCTCTTCTACATACCTTCCTTCCGTTGTTTTTAATCTAACTAATCCTTGTTTTACTTTTCTTTTCTCGTTTATGTATCTAAAAAATGTTTTGTCCCCCTTTTTTACTGACTGAGCTATTTTCTCTTCTGCGTGTGCTTTGGAAGCCCTTATAAATTGCTTTGCCTCTTTCTGCCTAATCTTATAGGTTTGCCCATCTTCTTCACACTGAGTTTTTTTATAATTATTGAATGCTGTCTTTTTGTTCTTCACTATTTTGGCCACTTCTGCAGCGTAACACAGTGGTTTCTTCCCTTTTTTGTTTTTGCTAACAGTTCATAGACATGGGTCTCTACTGGGATTACCTGCAGGGTAAGTAGCAGCCTGTGCCAACATGTGGCCAGCTCATCCTAAAACATGGGCGTATACCTTGTGCGCCAGCAGGCAGTGGAAGACCAACCTGAGAACTTGACAATGGCCTTTGCCCGAAGCTCATGGAGACCCAGGGGTTGGAGAAATTCTGTCATTTCCTTCCAATCGGCGATTCGAGCAGCTTCCGGACTCGGGAATACTTCAAGAAACTCCCATAGAATCGGTATCGCTACTTTACCTACAACGAGATGCAATTTAAACACGTCACATGCCAAGAAAACGGGCACGGAGCCCGCGGGCAACACAAATCCCAACATAGACCTAAACATACACAGCTTCATGCACCATCACAATAAACCCACACAGGAAAAATAACATGGTTTAGGCACTCGAGATTAACACCACACGGGATACCCCCACGGGATTAACACCACACGGGATTAACACCACACGGGATTAACACCACACAGGATTAACACCACACAGGATTAACACCAGGGGTGTGGGAATTGTATAGCCCAATGCCCGGGACATGAAGATCCGGGCGCCGGGCGAGTAGTTTTTTTGAGATGCAGTCCGGCGGGCTTCTGCGGACTAATTCCAAGGACGCCCCTAATACCGGAAGCCAGCATTGAGCTGGCTTGCCAGCATCTGAGGGGCTGGGGCGGCTGTCCGAACGCTCTAACGGCATTAGGACAGGCCCCAGCAGTTTACCGCGTTTCGTACCTTCTAACGAGCGCCGTGTGCAAAGTCTTCCAGCGGCCGCTCATTGGGAAGCCCCCAGGCGCGATCTCGCGAGATCTCGGAGCTCGCGAGATCGCGCTGGGAGCAATCTTGCGAGATCTCGCGGCTGGGGGCTTAGCAACGAGCGGCCGCTGGAAGACTTTGCACGCGGCACTCGTTAGAAGGTACGAAACGCGGTAAACTGCAGGGGCCTGTCCGAATGCCGACAGAGCGTTCGGACAGCGCCCCATGTCTGGTCTGAAACATGCCTGTGTGTATATACACACACACACACACACACCGCTGCCCTCAGTGTTAGATATAGATATATATATCTATATTTATCAGCCCTGTGTGTGTGTATTTACATACATACACATTGCAGCCATCAGTGTATATAATTATACACATATATACACATGCATGTACCGTGTACATGGCTGCAATGTGTATGTATGTAAATACACACACACACACACACACACGCAGGGCTGCAGTGTGTGTATACATATATATGTATATAAATGCATACATACACACTGAGGGTTGCAGTGTGTGTGTGTGTGTACACATACTGAGTTTTGAAGTATACACACACACACACAGCTGCAATGTTTGTATATATACAGAGTTCTGAAATGTGTGTGTGTGTGTATATACACACACACTTCAAAACTCCATATGTATACACACACACACACTGCAACCCTCAGTGTATGTATGCATTTATATACATATATATGTATACACACACTGCAGCCCTGCGTGTGTATTTAAATATACATACACATTGCAGCCATGTGTGTGTATACATACATACAATGTGTATGTATACACACACAGTACATACATGTGTATATATGTAAACACACACACACACACACACACACACACACAGGGCTGCAATATATATATATATATATATATATATATATATATATAGATTATACACACACACACACATATACATAGATACACACAACAAAATAGTGTTTAACTAGAGGTCTTTATTCATCACATGTATCTGACGCTGCCTCTATAGGCTGTTATGAATAAAGACCAATATTTAAACACTATTTTGTTGAAATTACCAGGACAAATTGATCGTCCTGAGGGACAAGTAGATTTTTTTAAAAATTTCCACACCCCCGAACACCACACGGGATTAACACCACACGGGATTAACACCACACGGGATAACGCCACACGGGATTAACACCACACGGGATTAACGCCACATGGGATTACGCCACACGGGATAACGCCACACGGGATTACGCCACACGGGATTACGCCACACAGGATTAACACCACACGGGATTAACATCAAACGGGATAACGCCACACGGGATAACGCCACACGACCCACTGGCATCGACTCCGCAGGATTGTTCATTTCTTGGCTTTCATACAGTTTCCTATTTTCATAGATTTATATTGGTTTTTTTTACATTTTTTTACATTTTTTCCGTCTCTCGTTCTGAGCTGCAACAAACACAAACCAGCTCTTTCAAAAATAAGCATTTCTTTTATTTCTGGGTCTGACGTATCGAGACAAAAAGCCGATGCAACTACCGGGATCCATTACAGCTTGAGAAGCAAACACAGACGAACAAAGAGCCAATCCGCGTCTCAGAAATAAATCCCAGCCTTTCCCTCCTCTGTATCCGGGGCTGCAGCTTCTCAGCGCCGCGGCTCATCACCTATAGGTCAGGAACAACTGGGTGATCCCGAGTCCCCGGACTGGATTCCTTACCCGCTGTGCCACCTGTGTGACGGAGCACCGGCCCCCCCGGCCCCCCCTACTCTCCACATGCCCCCCCAGGCACAATATCACCTGTGTAACGGAGCACCGGCCCCCCTACTCTCCACATGCCCCCCCAGGCACAATATCACCTGTGTAACGGAGCACCGGTCCCCCCTACTCTCCACATGCCCCCCAGGCACAATATCACCTGTGTAACGGAGCACCGCCCCCCCTACTCTCCACATGCCCCCCAGGCACAATATCACCTGTGTAACGGAGCACCGGCCCCCCCTACTCTCCACATGCCCCCCCAGGCACAATATCACCTGTGTAACGGAGCACCGGCCCCCCCTACTCTCCACATGCCCCCCCAGACACAATATCATGTTTACAGGTGCATTCTGTATATAGTCACTGTGTTACATGTTTACAGGCGCATTCTGTATATAATCACTGTGTAACATGTTTACAGGCGCATTCTGTATATAGTCACTGTGTTACATGTTTACAGGTGCATTCTGTATATAGTCACTGTGTTACATGTTTACAGGCGCATTCTGTATATAGTCACTGTTACATGTTTACAGGTGCATTCTGTATATAGTCACTGTGTTACATGTTTACAGGTGCATTCTGTATATAATCACTGTGTTACATGTTTACAGGTGCATTCTGTATATAATCACTGTGTTACATGTTTACAGGCGCATTCTGTATATAGTCACTGTGTTACATGTTTACAGGCGCATTCTGTATATAGTCACTGTGTTACATGTTTACAGGCGCATTCTGTATATAGTCACTGTTACATGTTTACAGGCGCATTCTGTATATAGTCACTGTGTTACATGTTTACAGGTGCATTCTGTATATAGTCACTGTGTTACATGTTTACAGGCGCATTCTGTATATAGTCACTGTGTTACATGTTTACAGGTGCATTCTGTATATAGTCACTGTGTTACATGTTTACAGGCGCATTCTGTATATAGTCACTGTGTTACATGTTTACAGGCGCATTCTGTATATAGTCACTGTTACATGTTTACAGGTGCATTCTGTATATAGTCACTGTGTTACATGTTTACAGGCGCATTCTGTATATAGTCACTGTGTTACATGTTTACAGGCGCATTCTGTATATAGTCACTGTGTTACATGTTTACAGGTGCATTCTGTATATAGTCACTGTGTTACATGTTTACAGGTGCATTCTGTATATAGTCACTGTGTTACATGTTTACAGGCGCATTCTGTATATAGTCACTGTGTTACATGTTTACAGGTGCATTCTGTATATAGTCACTGTGTTACATGTTTACAGGCGCATTCTGTATATAGTCACTGTGTTACATGTTTACAGGCGCATTCTGTATATAGTCACTGTGTTACATGTTTACAGGCGCATTCTGTATATAGTCACTGTGTTACATGTTTACAGGCGCATTCTGTATATAGTCACTGTGTTACATGTTTACAGGCGCATTCTGTATATAGTCACTGTGTTACATGTTTACAGGCGCATTCTGTATATAGTCACTGTGTTACATGTTTACAGGCGCATTCTGTATATAGTCACTGTGTTACATGTTTACAGGCGCATTCTGTATATAACAAAAAAAACTTTAATAAAATACGGGGAAATAACCTGAAGCCAGTGTCAGTTGTGGGCATGAACCCTAATAATTGTTGAAAGAATAGAATGTGGCAGACACCGGCTACCAAATAACCTTTATTGAACAAATACAATGTACACAACAATAATAAAATACATAGAAAGATGTAAAGTGGAAAACCTCCTTGAACCATAAATTAGCTTTCTTATAGTCGAGGATATAGCACAATGGAATTATAACGATTAAAACCTCAGTAATAATAGGTATGGGCACGTTATATGTAATGTGCAATGTCATATATGATGAAGATACCTATGCCACTAAGTAGCGTCAAAAATCCTAGATCTTCCTAATGAGAGAAATAGATGTATATCTGGAAATTACAAAGGATAATTACTGACAATTAGTACCATATATTGTTAGCATAATTATAGGCCATGCATGCGTTAAATACAATTGCAATCCTGAGCAACAAGTCGATTGCTATGGACTAATTAACATTAGGGATCCACAACTTTGCCGTTACAAAGAAACAATGTCATAAGTAGCAATGCTACAGAATTCTAAAAAACGCCATAAATAGATAATTCTAGATTAAATTGTTTTCACAATAATTGCTTGGCATGAAGAATTCTAAGTCGGATTATTTCTTTAAAGAGTTCTATAGGCTAGAAGGCATAACCGTTGAGTGGAGATTAGTAAAGGCCAACCGAATTCTGCCAAGATATGAGACGCAAGGCCATTTGCCAAACTAGAGTGTGAATATATAGTATCAGCACAAGACAATCAAACGCCCGTTATTACGATCGACACCATATATTAATGATGCAGATCTAATCCAAACATGCATAAATTAGATACAATTACAATCCAAAGCAGCAGAACAATCATTATGGACCTATTTGATATAAGTGATCCACAACTTAAAGCAATATCTATATCAGCGATAAGGTGCACATTTACCGTTGCAGAAATAGCGTCAGAAGTAGCAATGCTACAAAGTTCTAGGAGAAGCATGAAAAGAGGGGCACAACTGTGCACGGCCTTATATGGACTAAGTGGGGTGGCTGGTAGCTACTGGGGAGGGAACATCCGATGTTGGGGATGGGTTTGTATGTTTTGTTTCGGTTTTCTTCTTGCTGCTGGGAGTGAAATAGAAAGATAGCAAATACTCGTCTGAGTCCTCATTAAAATCCAAACTTTTCGTCATAAGGAATAGAAAAATTTGGAAATTTTAATCCTGTATTGATTATTATTACACCAATAATCCTGTGGCATCCTGTACCGCGGTGTCAAAGCTTTCAGATATGAAACTTCCATAATTTTCATATTTTGGCAAGACAGATACTTTGAATTTCTTTCAAACAGACATGCTGTTTACCTGGTGTTAAAATTGAACCAGGCTGAGCTTCTCAGACAATGGACCGGCCAAATTCGTTGGCATATCACAAACAAGGATTCCCCTTTATCAGATTATGTAGACAAAACGGAAGCACCAATGTATTGTTCAGAGAATGGGAAAAATAACATTCTGGAGCAATTTTGGTTGTAAAAAACCCAGATGTCAAAGAAGTTACATTAAATCGCATTGTCTTGAAGCCAACGAGTACAATGGATAGTGCATAGGATTCTGTTTTTTTATTTTTAGGCTGGTGTTAATGCAGAATCCGTTAACACCAAGTCCTGGCTCTGGTTAGCTTTCCCCCTTCCAGAGCCGGATGTTAATCAGCATTAGGACTTTGTAATCCTAAAGCCGATTAACACTTTGTGCTTCCTATACTTAACATGGGTAGCGCAAAGTACAGTAACCTCGTGCTGAACAGCACAAGATACCAAATGCAAACGGGTTACTTAACGGGTTTGCTTTTGGATTGTAATATGCAGTAGACACTGCGGCTAACGTTAATGCTCACGCATGTGGAGCGTTAACGTTAAGAGTGTAATGTGGCCCATATTATGACAATATAGGCAATATGATCTGTAACATTAGATTATACAAGATGCCTAGGTGGTATTTGAATATTTCATTTATGTGGGGAGTTATAGATAATCATGGTACTGATATTTTATAAAAGATAAGAGCCCATACTACATTTAATTGATTATTAAATAACATTCAATAAACAGATTAAGGCTGGGGTCAGACGAGCGCAGTGTTCACGTCCGTGTTGCTGCACATAAGTACGTCCGTGATAGCATACATTTGTGTTAAATGGAGCCCCACACACGAAGTACTTCCGCACAGAAGTGCGGGGGCTGACGGACGCTGCAAACGGACGCAGGTTAGGCAAGAACGTAATACTGCTAGAACGGACGTGCAGAGTGCGCCACGTCTGCAACGTCCGTGTAGCTTTGTGTGTGAGTGATGAAACGAGGTCAGATGGACTGCATTTATACGTCCAGCATTTATACGTCCAGCATTTTTGACGGACAGAATGTTTTTTCATTGTAATTTATTTTCCCTGCTACATCAGTCAAAACGGACTGTGTGGCCACTACCTTGTCGTCAGTCAGTAAGTACGTCCGTACTGCACGGACGCACAGTCCGTACAAAATGCGCTCATCTGACCCGAGCCTAAATCTGTTAATAATGAATGAATTTTAAGGAATATTTGATGAATGAATGAATGCTTTGGATAATCCTGCAGACACATATCTCTAGATCTAAATAACGAGTGGATCGTGCATGCACGCCGCGGCAAAATATGCTGGCACTTTATAAATACAGAATAATAATAATATTGGTAGATGCTGCAAAGAATACTTGTATATAGTAGGTTATTGCTCGGTCACATACTAATTAATCCCTTTAGAAGGGTGGTCGCTTAGATCTGAGAAACTCCAAAGTTAGGATGTTTGATCTGAGAGTGCCATTTACTGGCCAGGTAATATAACACCTGGACAGATACCTGGAGTTAATCAATATATATATCCGCCAATCAAATGCGGCCACATATTGATGGGCTAGAGCTAAACTGGATAGGAGACAGCTATAAAAAGGGGATACTTCAGATGGAAAAAAAGGGGGAAAGAAAAGGCCAGATACCATCAGGGCTGCCACCACCAAATTCCACTAAGACCCACCTGAATCTTGCACCACTATCTTCACTACCAGATGGTAAAGTATAATTTAATAATTTTAACTTGATGATATCTATCTTCTAATTGCATTGTCACAGCTTTATAGGTCCATCACCTATTAAAAGGAATGTAAATGAATTATTTGGCTGTTGAAGCCCAAACCGTAGAATAGTATCCGCCTTTCATTCCTGCTGCAGCGGAACACGAAGGAAGTAACTATTACAGCGGCCTTGTTTTTTTTTGAGAAAGGATTTTACCAGGAAGGATACATTGAGATTTCTCTCGTTTTCAAGTATGTCCTGGGTGGCAAGTATGTACCGTTAGGTGTCTTGCCCAAGGACACTTACTGGAGAGGTGCTCCTGGGGATCCTTGTGGCTTCCCTTAATTTATTTATATTCCAAGAATGCTGTATTTGGACATCTAAAAGATAATTATTTTCCCTGTAGTGAGATAAGCTGGAATGGAGAAATAGCTTTTATATATCAAGTTACCACCAGCCTCCATTAGAGTAAAATGAACATAACCCAATCCTACATATTGCAGCCATTACTATTGAATGTATACTAAGTCAATAGGAAGTTTTTGTTAACTCATGCTGAATAAATTGCTGAGTCTAGATTGCAAGTGATTAAATATACAGGTTATCCTGCTTGGTCCATCATATGTGTTACAGAGTAACTGCAGTGAATGATATTGTAAGCCGAGCATTGATGCTGTGATTAATCTGTAGAAGAGATAGTTTACCTATCAAGTGTGTTATGTATCTCCCTGAAGAAAGTTTAATTTAGTGAATCGGCCCCCACAATACTGAATTGTGCTGCAGGTGATTCCCCAGTAACTGAGTGTTTTTAATCTAAGAGAGCATATATTGTGCAGTAGATTTAATAACTTTTTTTAAAAAATCAGTGTTAAAACAAACTCACAAAGATAGAGCACAAAAAGCATTTGCCACAATGGCCAGAACCTCCCGATTTCTGTACTCCTGTATAATCCACAGTGTAAACTGTAAAAAGATTTTTTATGCTGGTCCCGCCCCCACTGCATCGTGTGACTCGCAGGGAGCCTTCCAGGAAGCAGCTCGCCGCGATCACACTGCGGGGGACAGCGAGGGAGCCAGGAGGAGGGGAGTATGCATCCAGCCTGAGTGTAGCTCGGGGTTACCGTTCGCGGTAGCGAAATTTAACCCCGAGTCACACTCGGGAATACCGCCAGGGAGGTTAAATAATTTTATAAGGGGGCCTGCCACGTCTAAAAGCTTGTCCTCACATGAGCGAAAAGCATGGTCTAAACCATTTTTTGGGTTCCAACCATGGTTGGTAATATAGTTTATAATGGATAGGTCAACCTCTGGGGTGAGGCATGTCTTGCCCGATGTAGTAGGGCGTGGGCTTTCTGCCCGCATACTTTGTCTTGTGGCCTTATCCAAAGGCTTTCTTAAATTGGCATCCACCCATTTCTCAACGTGTGGTAGAGGGTACCAAGCGGTGGATTGAGGGGGAGTTAAATTTTCTGCACAAAAAAAAAGAGGGTCCCTGTGGGGATCGTAAATAATATTACCCTCTTCATAGAACTGGGGCTCCTCGGGATACTCACAATCAAATATGTTATCCTCGGGGCCTACAGTTCTATGTCGTCAGCCGGGGGTCATTAAAATCATTGTCATAATCCTGTGGGGTAGCTAATGCGACCTCTTTCCGGTGGTTTCCTCATAAGGAACCAATTCAAAACTGTATCGTTGGGGGCTTCCAGCCTTTCCGGTGTGCTTGACGGCAGCATGTCTGATGCTGCTCGCTCACCAACGCCCGGTTTAAATTGAAACAGGCAGGGAGGTGGCTGCATGAGGTGCGGCTTGAGAGGGGGGCGTGGTCTGTTGAAGGTCTTTTAAAAACCAACAGTTCCTTCTAAGCTGTGCCAGATCATGGTTATCCATACCTGAGCTCCTTGTACCTAAATGCTCTCGTGATTTAACCTGTTATTGACCTCTGCTTGTTTTATGACTATTCTGCCTTCCGTTGCCCTAGACCAGGGGTCAGCAACCTTGGCTCCCTGATGTTTTGGGAACTACATTTCCCATGTGGCTCAGTCAGCCTAATGGGTTACTGAGCCACATGGGAAATGTAGTTCCCAAAACATCAGGGAGCCAAGGTTGCTGATCCCTGCCTTAGACTATTTCCTTGTACTACGCTTCTGCACTGATATCGACCCAGCTTTTCCATTTGACTATTCTATTCTCTGTATTCCTGATTCTGGCTCGTCTGACTTAACCCCGTGTTGCTGACCTGGTTTTGTATTACGACATTGTCTTTGATTAACCCTGTCTAGCTAGTATATCTGGCCAATTCTAAGGACCAGACAGTTAGGGATTCTTCTATGGCTGCCCTGTTGGTAGCTTTTGGGCTCTGTGGAGTGTTGGGCTTTAAGTACTGCGTGGTGGGATCCGGGAAGTGAACCATGACAAAAACTAGGTTTTTTACGTTTTGGGGTGACCGCCAAATGCGCCCTGCAGTCTTGGGCTCTTTCCCGAGGTGGTGACTCAGTATCATATATAGGCAGTGGTGCGGGAATGCCAGCCCCTCTGTCAATATATATTTTTTTTCGTAAGGACTTTTTTCCCAGGCTATATGAAGATTTGGGGTCGCCGTGAGAGGATTCAGAGGGCGTGTTAGCAGGTACTGGGGCTACTGAAAGGGTCCTGACTGCCTCCATAACTACCTCTAGGGATCGGTGAAGGTCTACAGATAGCGTGGAGACCGCTGACTGGACAGCTGCCTCGATAGAGGCTTGGACAGAGGACTCCATTGGTGGGTCAGGAGGTGGGGCAACCTGTGAGAGGTGGTGGGCATGGCAGGGATTCCAGGGCTTTCTGAAACTCATCGTTCTTGTGAGTGGAGTCTTCCCCCGAGTTTGAGCCTTCAGAAGGAGAGGGGGAGCGCTGGCGGGTCTTAACTCGGTATTTGCTCATTTTGTGAGGTAAATCAGTCAGCGCGAAAAGGGCGGCCAAGAAACTTAAATGCGTGACACGTTTGAAAGCCGGCCGCAAGCAGGCTGTGTCTGAGGTAAAAGGGGGCGGTGCGAGGGGCGCGGCAATAGCAGAGTCTGGAAAGACGCGTTGAAGGGCTGGCGTGAGCTGAAGTACACAGCGGCAACACAGCGCGCGGGAGCAAAGCCCGCGAAAACCTAACTCGGAATTTTTTATTATTAATAAACAAAGCGCAATGAAAATAAAAATCTAAAGGCCGGCGGTCGCCCCTAGATTATAGACGTGCGGGCCGAACAGCCAGCGCTAGCAATGAATAAAACAATCACTGAAAATAAGGAGACATGCAGAATACTTATCTCTACTCCTGCAGCAGCAGCAAGAAAAAAGGACGCATTTCCGGGTTCACTCCCATATATAGACTGGAGCTGCAGGGGATTATGGACTGGGGGAGGGGATTATGGACTGGGGGAGGGGATTATGGACTGGGGGAGGGGTTAAGGGGAAGCGATGTTAGACCGTTTATCTTGTTCATTTTTTCTCTTGCTGCTGTGGTTTAAATACAAGAAAGAGAAGCAAATACTCGCCTCCGAGTCCATGTATTGAAATTAGGGATGGGCTGCCGGTTCGAAGTTTGTTTCGAACATCGGCTGTTTGAAAGTTCACGAACTTCGAACTTATCAGGACGTTCGCAGAAAGTTCAAGAAAAAAAAATTCAAAGAAATTCAAAAAAATGCCTAAATGATCCTAAAAAAATTATCAAAAAAGAAAGAGACTCTTTACTGCAGAATATAATAATAATAAAGGGTTTAATTAGATATTGAATTAAAAACAAGAATATTTTTAACATTGAAGCCTATGGGATTCATAAACATTTCCCACTCCTTGTGTAACGGGCACAGTGGCGCTCACACAAGAGTAGGGAGGTTGACATCTTGTTGGACAGAGATATCTGCTTGATGGTGGCAAAACACACACAGGGGTTATTCAGAGAGCGGTGAAAAGCAGGAGAATGACTAGAGAATGGAAAATTCTAGGTCAAAATAGCTAAACCAGAAAAATTCTCCCTTTCATCTCACTTTCCAAATCGGCTATTTTGACCTAGAATTTTCCATTCTCCAGCCATTCTCCTGAGGTTCACAGCTCTCTGAATAACCCTGACAGTATTTTCAGATTTATACTCCAAAGCCAAGGAGTGTAACAGGACAACGGAACTGCTACTAAGTTCCAAAGTTTTGGGGACCAACGGACAACTTAGAGCACCCAACAATACAGCGGGCTTCAATACTTGAGTGGGTGAACCGAGGTTGTATGTTTGACAGTCATCGTATTGTGCATACTGCAGGGCAGTCACCGACCTGACAGACTCAAACGGGTATATTGTACCTTGTAATCACCAGGGTCTACTGACACACACAAAGGTATAAAGCTGGTACAAACCCGGGTACACTTGGCAAGCTGAGCACGACAATTCTATGCAGAAAACAGACAGTGTCTCACTATTGCGGTTTTTACAGAAACACACGACCTTAAATCATGAGCCTTGGGGCTGGAATAGAACCCCGATAAGGCTGCAGATAGTAAACCAGAGCGAGGAAATGAGACACATAACAAAGGTCACCAACAGAAGAGGAGCCTGGAAAATAAAGGACATACTCACCTGTTTTTCCACGAATGTTATCTACCTCCTGATATGCCCATGTGGTCTAAAATATATAGGAAAAACCACCAGGGCTCTAGGCGTCAGGATAAAGGGAGCACGTGAGGAATATAGAGAAAGGCCTGGAAACACAGTGTCCATTTTAAAAAAACACATAACTGTAACCCTCAACATCTAGAATTCATGGCTATTAAAAGGATACAGAATGACCGAAGAGGTGACTTAGCCAAAAAAAATGGGACAAGAAGAAATGAGATGTATCTACGAATTTGATACTCTACATCCCAAAGGCCTAAATATGGACTTTGAATTATGCCATTTTTTATAAACCCTGCCCACAAGTAAGTCTCTCGCTCAACTAACTATGACATCCCACTGACAAGTCCCCGGTACTACCAGATACATCTCAAGACCACCCACTGAAACCAACCCCAAAAAACACTAAGAAATCGGACTCACCCTATGTCTAAATCATGCTGTACTCAACCCTCCCTTGAACTACCCCAAAGAAGATGCTCCTTTCTCTCCATCACTATAATGGACATACCTGATTAGAAGGGACACAGCCATAGATATATGCCTGGGCATTCATCATACATCCAGCATGTATTTAACACCCACAGATCATGCCAGATACCTAGGGCTAATAGAAATTCTACATTAATAGAACTTAATAACCCCATTTTTCTTCTGATACCAATTCTTTTCTGATACCATCTACCCAGAACCTCTCCCCCTCCTTGATAATCAAGAAGGTCTATCCCCGCTGCCAGATGACATATACAATATGACTACACTGTATAAGTAATATTCTTTACACGCTGCAAACCATGCCAGGCGGATTTTAACAGATTGTAAAAAAAATCATGTAAAAGATAGTAGGCAAAGTCTTTCACCCTTCTGTAATTATGGAATGATGCTTAATGCTACACAGAACACCCAGTAAACAAAGAAAGTACGCCGTTTCTTTTTCTGTAACACCCCAGAACTTTACTTGATCCCATTGAACACAATACGTATGCCGATCCAGCGATCTACGAAAGAAAGAAAAAAAAAAAAAGAGAAGCATGCCAATTGGTTTACATACCCCATGTGACTGGTCCAATCAGACGGAGGCGCATGCGCGGAAATCCGCGGCAAAATCGAAAATGAAAGTTCCCTAAAGACTACCATATTAAATATAAAAGAACCTCAGAGAAAGAGAAACCATCCAGCAGAAGAGGCCAGCAGGCGAAACGCGTCCTGGATTACCCTACTACTAAGTTATACTTCGATTTTATATTTAATGTATTGTTAATTTTCGATCAATAAATCCCTTTTACCCCTGTACCTGCATCCTGTGCTTAATCCAGAGGAGAGGAAGGCAGACCATTTGAAGACCCACAACCACCCTCTGGCAACTAGCCAAGAGGACCTGGAGACCACAGACGAATTCCGGCAATACAGAAGGAGATAAAAGAAGGGATCCAGTCACCTTGATGGACTGGGATAGCGAGCAAGTCTGAGCCTGGCGTCCCAATAGGCTCTGAATCACGTGAGTTGATCAGCGTTTTACACTACTCAAAGCCCCTAACACAGTGCTGCGCTGTGTGTATCTTCTCTCTGTGTTTAATTCCATGCGGACAAGACCCACATAACGAAAGAAAGGAAGAAATCAGTGACCTGGTTTGTTCTCCACAAGCAGCAACCGCAGTACGGACTTCAGCCACTAGGTGGCAGTAAAACATTGAATATCTCTACACCTGACTTGAAACTTGACTTTTCACGTAGTACAGCCTGCCAGTCTTTCTAATAGGACGGTATATACCTATATTGTACTATTTTATCTATGTATATTATGTGTCATTGTGTGCAAGTGTGATTTTCTGCACCGCATAGGTTTATAAACACATTCTGTTTGTCCAAAAAACAACCTTGAAGACCTTATAGGACACAAAACCCAATAATCAGAACCACGCATACCAAGTATACTACCAGTGCGATATAAACACATTTGTATGCAGGCAGCGCCCGACCTAGATATACCTCAATTTTCCAAGTACACCAGAGCGAGATGGGAATATCCCCATGAATTGAGTAAAACCCCAAGCAGCCTGCATAGGGTTAAACCCACGACGCACAGGACTAGCAACCGCTATAGCACGTAGCATAAGAATGGTCAAAAAAACAAGCCGGGATCGTAGACATAAACGGGTCGGCAACTGGAATCACAATGAATGCAATGGTAAGCGATGCGGGAACAGAACTCCACGTCAGGGCGACAAGGCAACTCCTCGCGCCCTGCTTTAAAACCGGCGGCTCCTCGTGACCATACCAGGCCCCGCCCCCTCGGACACCGCTTGGCCATTACAAGGTGCTGGCACTCGACCAGCTCTTGGCACCGAACCATGCCCAGACCCCCCAGGAAGCACAGAGGGGCTGATGATGTAACACCTTGTTGCTCAAACATTTCCCACTTCTTGTTGCTCAAACATTTCCCACTCCTTGTTGCTCAAACATTTCCCATGGCTTCAAATCGGGTTTAAACATGAGCAAAAGAGGTAAAAATGAGCTCAGCGCACAGCGGTGAAATGGCTCAGCACTCAGCAGTGAAAAGTTTAAAAACATTTTTTTTTCTCATTGTTTCCTTTCTCACAGGGCAGTAAATGGACCCCCATACACCTTTTACAGCCAATAACTTTTATATATGCACTCTTGGAGGGGACCTTAATTTTCGAACGTTCGAGCCCCATTGACCTGCATTGTGTTCGAATTGTGTTCGAGTTCGCGGTCGAACTTTTTCGAGTGTTCGAATGCGAACCGAACACGGGGGTGTCGGCCCATCACTACCTATAATTACTTTTAAAAAATTGTATCTTGATGATCAGTCCATAACAGGATTGTATGAAACTTGACGGTGTGAATTTTTTTTTATTTGAATTGTTTTACCGTTACATAGTCTCAGATCATCTTTAATGATTTTATGGTGTCTAAAAATATCTAGATAGCCTCAAAAGAACATGGGATAACGCGCTATATATTTGTTAAGACGTATATTCATTGATTGGTTATCAATCCTTATTTTTAAAGGTAAATAACCAAATTATACCATTGGTATTGGAGGCACGGTCATTAATGATATGTATATTTATATATATATGGTAAGAGAAAATATACATCATAATAAATAACCCTGACAGCGGTCCCTGGGCTCTAGCTACTGCCAGACGCGGTGACATTATTTACCTGTGCTGGATAGTCATTACGTGTTGTGGTGAGGTCGGGGGGGGGGGGGCACAGGCTTATTTATTCTGATGCACAATGAGTGATCTATTCATTTATATCCTATGTGTAAGGATATAGAGTCAGCCAGCACGCAGACAAAACCCAGAAAGACAAGAAAAAACCCTAATCTGAGAAGCTGGTCCTTAGAATGGCCAGGTACTAATCTAAAATACATAGAAGTACAGATCAGGGACAGGAGAGATATCGTAATAATAACAAGCCAGAGGTCGGTACACGAGATAAACATATGCCAAGGGATGAACACCGAAAACACAGTCAAATATACAAGCCAGAAGTCAAACCAGAAAATCAATATGCAGAAGCTATAGACACGCGCTGAGGGCTAGAATAAACCACGTCAGGGCTCAGAGCACAGTCAGTGACTGATATTTAAAGGCCTAGATCCCTGACCAAGTGCGGCATTTAAAGTGGCCTGATTCAGAGACTGGCGCCCTCTCTGTTGGGAAGGCCGCACTGCAGGAGCACCAGCAGGCATGACACTATGGATCTGCTGTGTTACCATTTCTCGATGACGCCTGTTTACACCAGTGGTTTATGTGACCTGGCGCAGCAGACACGTCTCTTACTTCTTACCTTTGTCTAGGGTTCCTCAGAATGTCACTGACACACACATCTCACACACACACTGCTGTGACGGACACCCTGTGAACAGACTGTGAGACGGACGCCGCCATCACTTTCCAGAGGAATCGAAACGTCTGGTCATGTACAAAGTCAGTAAACCCTACTAACCCGAGGTCTTATTTAGGAAGATGGTGGCAACGAGAAGCTTCCATGGATCGTGGAACAGCGTTTCCTGAACCAAATTAAAGGGAGAGCGAGGAGGCGTCCATTTGGAAAAAGCTTTTCTTTTAGGAGGTTCCAGAGCTGGAATGAAAAGATCAGACTTATCTGAAGCTCAAGAACCGCGACCGCCCCAAAAAAAAAAAAAGTCACGAGCCACGACCAGTCCCAAAAAACCCGCCATGAGCCGCGATTAGCCCCAACAAACGTGTCATGAGAAGCGACCAGCCCCAAAAAAACGTCACGAGCCTCGACCAGCCCCCAAAAAACCCTCTCATGAGCCACGACCAGCCGCAAAATACCCGTCACGAGCCGCGACCAGCCCCAAAAAACCCATCACGAGCCGCGACCAACCCCAAAAAACCCATCACGAGCCGCGACCAACCCCAAAAAAACCATCACGAGCCGCGACCAGCCCCAAAAACCCATCACGAGCCGTGACCAGCCCCAAAAAAAGCCCTGTCATGATCCGCGACCAGCCCCAAAAAACCCATCACGAGCCTCGACCAGCCCAAAAAAAACCATCACGAGCCGCGACCAGCCCCAAAAAAAACCATCACGAGCCGCGACCAGCCCAAAAACAACCCATCAAGAGCCGCAACCAGCCCCAAAGAAACCCATCACGAGCCTCGACCAGCCCAAAAAAAACATCACGAGCCGCGACCAGCCCCAAAAAAACCCATCACGAGCCTCGACCAGCCCAAAAACATCACGAGCCTCGACCAGCCCAAAAAAAAAACATCACGAGCCGCGACCAGCCCAAAAAAACCCATCACGAGCCTCGACCAGCCCAAAAAACCCATCACGAGCCTCGACCAGCCCAAAAAAAACCCATCACGAGCCGCGACCAGCCCCAAAAAAAACCATCACGAGCCGCGACCAGCCCAAAAACAACCCATCAAGAGCCGCGACCAGCCCAAAAAAACCCGTCACGAGTCGCGACCAGCCCCAAAAAAAACCATCACGAGCCTCGACCAGCCCAAAAAAACCATCACGAGCCTCGACCAGCCCCAAAAAAAACCATCACGAGCCGCGACCAGCCCAAAAAAAACCATCACGAGCCTCGACCAGCCCCAAAAAACCTGTCACGAGCCATTAGGAATATTAACTCTTGTCATGTTTGCAAATCGCAGCCAGGCCCCCTGGCGGTGAGGGCTATCCTTATCAGCCCTTGTGGGTTTCGGGGTTAATCTGTTCAGGCTCTCCGCCCCTGGAGTCTCTGTGACTGATCAGACATGTGGTCACATGACCTGCCCTGCCCTATATATATGGCCAGCAGTGCATTAGTTCTTTGGTCCAGTATAGGTCTTCCTTTCTGTGCGCCTGCAACTGTGTTTTGGTTCTGTTATTCTGTGTACGGCTATTGGCGTGATCTTGACTATACTCTTGTCTGCTCCCTGTATATCCCTGGTCTGTCTGAGAACTGCTCCTTTGGATTGTATGACAACTCTTCTGGCTCCTAATCCCTTGTTTTGGCTGACAATCCTCCCTGGCGTCTAGACCTGGCTATTCCCTGACGATTCTTGTTTATGTTCTGTAGGTCTTGTATTCTGGTCTTTATGTATTGTTGTCCAGCAGCATATTGTAGAATATATTAGAGGCCAGCCTAAGGACCTCATACATAGTTCAGGGTTCTGTGTTGCTGCTGGGCATATTTGTTGTTGTTCTGGTGTTTATTTCCCACCCTGTAATCTGTATAGTTAGAAGACTACTCAAAGACCTTACCCAGTGCAGGGCCCCCCTCTTGTGTCCTGTCATCTCCTCTGGTTCTGTTCTTGTATACGGTGTGCTGGGTTCTGCATCATGCAGCAAAGCACATACCTGCCTAAAGGGCTAACACTCTGTATAAAGGGGACTCTTTGGCATCTGCCTGGGGCGCTCGTGACACCCATCCCCCCAAGTCACCAAGACATGAGACTGTATGTGTGTGTTAAAGGGATCAGCAGCGGAAATATGGGGAACGAGGAGTCAATTCACACAGCTTCCCGAAAGAAGGTGTTTTTACTTGATGTCATCACATCATGACATCAGAGCGCTGCCATGGCTTATTACACAAATGTTGATGATAACCTCCTGCGATGGTTCTCCTGGAGAAATAAGGGCTGGTTTTGCGTTTCTCGATTTGGGATTTTGGCATCAGATCTAAAGAAACAGAACGATCTTAAACTTAGCAAATGAAATCAAAGCACAAAGGGAAAGAAAGTGTGAGGTCACTTGCCCTTAGTCGCTCTGATGTCATCACGCTCGTAATCACTGGTTCCATCATTCATCTTCTGGTCGCACAAGCAGTTCTGATGGACATGGGACAGTGTGATCCGGAGCTTGGTCCACGGGAAGGTGTGCAGGAGGGAGTGTGCAGTTATCATCACATTGCGGTGTTGCCCTGGTATGTGGTGGTGCTTCTGGCTTTGGATCATTGCAGGATTTAGATCTGGGTCTTTTCCCTGCAGGATTCATCTTGTTGGACCTGCCCTGGACACGTGGCTTCAGCCCTCTTACTGCCTCTACTTTACAAGACGTTCGTTTCCTCCGTTGCTTTGTGTTTCCATCCTCTATCCGGTGACCTGTCGGCCGATCCACGCCGAGGTCTTTCATTTCCTCTTTCCCCCCAGGTGAGCTGCTCCGATTCATCACAATGGACTGCCTGGAAAAATGGCTGCTCAGGCGGCGCCTTTTCATGGGCCTGGTCAAGCCAGAGCTAGTGATAGGTACAGCCTGGCTGTCGCTTCCTGAAATGTTAGTTTCATGGGGTCTGCGAGACTCCTGCGACAGGACAGAGGGCTCCGAGCGAGGCTCCCGGGACGGGACAGAGGGCTCTGAGCGAGGCTCCCACGACGGGACAGAGGGCTCCGAGCGAGGCTCCCGGGACGGGACAGAGGGCTCCGAGCGAGGCTCACGTGACGGGACAGAGGGCTCTGAGCGAGGCTCCCACGACGGGACAGAGGGCTCCGAGCGAGGCTCCCGGGACGGGACAGAGGGCTCCGAGCGAGGCTCACGGGACGGGACAGAGGGCTCCGAGCGAGGCTCACGTGACGGGACAGAGGGCTCCGAGCGAGGCTCCTGCGACGGGACAGAGGGCTCCGAGCGAGGCTCACGGGACGGGACAGAGGGCTCCGAGCGAGGCTCACGGGACGGGACAGAGGGCTCCGAGCGAGGCTCACGGGACGGGACAGAGGGCTCCGAGCGAGGCTCACGGGACGGGACAGAGGGCTCCGAGCGAGGCTCACGGGACGGGACAGAGGGCTCCGAGCGAGGCTCACGGGACGGGACAGAGGGCTCCGAGCGAGGCTCACGTGACGGGACAGAGGGCTCTGAGCGAGGCTCCTGCGACGGGACAGAGGGCTCCGAGCGAAGCTCCCGGGACGGGACAGAGGGCTCCGAGCGAGGCTCACGGGACGGGACAGAGGGCTCCGAGCGAGGCTCACGGGACGGGACAGAGGGCTCCGAGCGAGGCTCACGGGACGGGACAGAGGGCTCCGAGCGAGGCTCACGGGACGGGACAGAGGGCTCCGAGCGAGGCTCACGGGACGGGACAGAGGGCTCCGAGCGAGGCTCACGGGACGGGACAGAGGGCTCCGAGCGAGGCTCACGGGACGGGACAGAGGGCTCCGAGCGAGGCTCCCGGGACGGGACAGAGGGCTCCGAGCGAAGCTCCGCCTCCTGGTTTTGAGTAATATACGTAATGACAGGACGCCGGGATCGGAATCTTTTTCTCTGGGAACTAAAAAAAACACAAGAAAAAGACGATTTTATTGCGAATTTTCATAAGAATTTTAAGATTAAACAGCAAGTGCCTTACAGGGTGTAACAAACCTTATAAACAACATGTCAGACTCTCCAGCGGATCTTCCTGATTCTTTCATTCTCTGCTTCCATCCATCGAGGCGACGTCCAGTCACATTCGAGCCCCTGTTTTCAGCATCCATTCCGTCATTGCCATCTGCAGATCCCTGCAATGTGTGGGAAATCCGTGTTGAAGGTCCATTAAACCCCCCTGTGTCCTGACCCTCTGCTCCTCTAGATTATAAACTCCTGTGAGCCGGACCCTCTGCTCCTCTAGATTGTAAGCTCCTGTGAGCCGGACCCTCTGCTCCTCTGGATTGTAAACTCATGTGAGCCGGACCCTCTGCTCCTCTAGATTGTAAGCTCCTGTGAGCCGGACCCTCTGCTCCTCTAGATTGTAAGCTCCTGTGAGCCGGACCCTCTGCTCCTCTACATTGTAAACCCCTGTGAGCCGGACCCTCTGCTCCTCTAGATTGTAAGCTCCTGTGAGCCGGACCCTCTGCTCCTCTGGATTGTAAACTCCTGTGAGCCGGACCCTCTGCTCCTCTAGATTGTAAGCTCCTGTGAGCCGGACCCTCTGCTCCTCTAGATTGTAAGCTCCTGTGAGCCGGACCCTCTGCTCCTCTAGATTGTAAGCTCCTGTGAGCCGGACCCTCTGCTCCTCTAGATTAGATTGTAAGCTCCTGTGAGCCGGACCCTCTTCTCCTCTAGATTGTAAGCTCCTGTGAGCCGGACCCTCTGCTCCTCTAGATTGTAAGCTCCTGTGAGCCGGACCCTCTGTTCCTCTAGATTGTAAACTCCTGTGAACCGGACCCTCTGCTCCTCTAGATTGTAAGCTCCTGTAAGCCGGGCCCTCTGCTCCTCTAGATTGTAAGCTCCTGTGAGCCGGACCCTCTGCTCCTCTACATTGTAAACCCCTGTGAGCCGGACCCTCTGCTCCTCTAGATTGTAAGCTCCTGTGAGCCGGACCCTCTGCTCCTCTAGATTGTAAGCTCCTGTGAGCCGGACCCTCTGCTCCTCTGGATTGTAAACTCCTGTGAGCCGGACCCTCTGCTCCTCTAGATTGTAAGCTCCTGTGAGCCGGACCCTCTGCTCCTCTAGATTGTAAGCTCCTGTGAGCCGGACCCTCTGCTCCTCTAGATTAGATTGTAAGCTCCTGTGAGCCGGACCCTCTTCTCCTCTAGATTGTAAGCTCCTGTGAGCCGGACCCTCTGCTCCTCTAGATTGTAAACTCCTGTGAGCCGGACCCTCTGCGCCTCTAGATTGTAAGCTCCTGTGAGCCGGACCCTCTGTTCCTCTAGATTGTAAACTCCTGTGAACCGGACCCTCTGCTCCTCTAGATTGTAAGCTCCTGTAAGCCGGACCCTCTGCTCCTCTACATTGTAAACCCCTGTGAGCCGGACCCTCTGCTCCTCTAGATTGTAAACTCCTGTGAGCCGGACCCTCTGCTCCTCTACATTGTAAGCTCCTGTGAGCCGGACCCTCTGCTCTCTAGATTAGATTGTAAGCTCCTGTGAGCCGGACCCTCTTCTCCTCTAGATTGTAAGCTCCTGTGAGCCGGACCCTCTGCTCCTCTAGATTGTAAACTCCT